>DWQK01004386.1:0-10481 GCA_018231225.1 Noctuana stator
AACCCAAGCCAATCAATGACATCATACAGGCATAATGTTCTCCACATGATATGGTGTTACCACACTCCTCAATGTAAGCTTTTGTTAACAAACAAATCACATCGCTAATCCAGCAGTGGGTTTCTACGAAACAGCTGTAGGTCAGTGTTCATAATCCTAAAACGGATTACCGTTACCGCGTCCGGCAGTCGCAAATAAAAACTAGTGTAGAGTTCAAGTCACCAGAGACTTACCATTAGTTAAAAAAAAGGATAGAAGCTAAATTAAAAGCTTAATGATAAGCAACTGCTGCATTCACTTCAATATCGCACTTAAATAGTACGGAAGTATTATGCAACATAGTACATAGCGGCGCCTTACAAGAACAGAAGGTTCGTAGAATCCAAAACATATTGTCCGAATCACAACACACCACTACTATATTATTACTAGTCTAGTCCCATAATAAGATTCTTTATATCGTGGGTAACATGTATTCCCCCAAGACATTTACACAAACAACAAGACCAGGTTCAGAAATATTTTAAATTCGTCGTTTTAACACCTGTTTCGATAGGAGTTGAATTCAGGAGACTGTTTCAATAGTCGACTGGCATGGCGTCCACTATACTGTACACTATATCGTCGTAAAAACAACAACTTAATAATTGGTTCACAGCCCGATTGCTTTTGATTATTATACGGGAATGCCCCAAAACTGAACCAATTCACATTCGTAAATCACTACATAGTATAAAACAAACTCGCCTTTTCTGTCCCTATGTTTAAATCTTTAAAAGTACGCAACGGATTTTGATGCGGTTCTTTTTAATAGATAGAGTGATTCAAGAGCAAGGTTTATATGTATAAACGTTCACAGTTTTTCTGTAGTGTATCTAGTATCAGCACGGATGCAATACCCGTGCGAAGCCAAGGCGGGTCGCTAGTAGAATATTATATTTTAAATCGCTTACAATAATAACTTGGGCCTGTCCTCCAAGCCAGAACTACGAGGCTTAATTAACGTGAGCGATGTTAGGGCGTTGACGCAGCGTTCCTTATTTGTGTTGAGTTGTTAACTACCGTTTGTACTAACGATATACGCAGTGCGTTTATTGATATTGGTGTAATAGCGGCCGCACTTGACTAGGTTTGTCTGCGAGCCGTTTTATGCGCCCCTGTTGGGTATTTGTGCGAAGGGACGGCGGAGTCTTGACTATATTTTGTTTAGCTTCAGCGATGTTTGCTTTTGTCCGTGTTATTTTGTGGCCTGTACAAGTTTTAACAGTTTAACAGTCCATGTTTGAACTGTGAAAAGTCGCTTTTGAATAAGAAAAATTGACGAGGTTCTCAATTCGACAGTATTTTACGTTTGTGACTTCATAACTTTCAACTGGGTGAACAGATTTCATATATTTTAATGACCGTTTTATTCTTTGAAAGCTAGTGCTTGTCGAATGGTTCCATTTGAATTTGGTCCAGTGCTGACAATAGCAGCCATGAGCTATATAAGTCTTATTCGTAAATTTGCAAAAAGTATGTGCAAGACAAATTTGAAGTCGATTGTTTTACCGCGAGTTATAAGGTATAATTATTTAGTTCTCGCTTCTCGCTTGGGGCGCTGCTAGTCAACGTATTAAAAAATGTGTAGAGACATTCAAAATTGACGAGACATTCGAAATGCGTTGTTGGTTGATTCCTGTTTCAGTATGCAAATAGTCATCTTTCCGTTCATGTTTTGTAGTATCTTCTGCAGCAAACGAGTTTCTCTAAGATCGTTAATATTAAGTTCATTTCAAAAACTACGAGTAAATATGTATAATTTTATATAAACCACTTCAGCAAAGTAACGGTTAAAGAAGTTCAAAGCTTTTAATTAATGTAATTGGATTCTAATAACGAGAAATATAATCTTATTAAGATGCCGTTTGTCGGTCGCAGTTACATCATTTTCAACTATTTTCTAGTTATTAAGTTATCTTAGCTAACAAGATATACTGGTTTGACATAAACTTGTATTGATACGGAAACGAATCTGCTAAACTACTAAGACGGAGCGGGATGTGTGTAAATTCTCAAAAGAAATGTGACGTTCACCAACCTGCAGTAGACCAGCGTGATAGAATATGGCCTTCTCATATACCCTTATAATATACCCTTCTCATATTTGAGAGGGGAGGCGGTAGTTTAAACTGTGATGGGTTCATGATGATACCCGAAGAGGCGAAGTCAACACAAAGCGTCAGACAGTAAGCGTCATCCGTCGCTAATTGTTGTTTTAATGCAACAGGAACGCGCATAGAGGCCCATAATTGACTATTGTGTTGGACCCACTTGCTAAACAGAGCGAGGTGGCGAGCTATCACGGTGTACAGTAGGGTTGCCGGCTTTTTTGACGATTAAAATAAAAGTCTTGTCTCAAAGCATTACAAAAAAATTAAAATATGATTTGTACTAATGAGGAAAAAAATTGTACACATTTTTTAAAAAATTATTTATAGATATAACATTTATTACGTACGACGTGAATGCGTTTCGTTCTGAAATTCTTAATGGTGAAATTCCAGTCAAAATTATTTTAAAAGCTCAAATTATAGTATTTATTAGTACTGCATTATTTTTCTAAAACATATAGTAAAATTACTGAAATATAGCACGATACTATATAATATAATAGTAAGGATGGCAACCCTAATGTATAGTTGTATAGTATCGCCGGACCGTTTACGACGCTTACTATGCAAGGTTTTTGTGATCTCTATTGCGTGACTCGGACGTTGATGTTCTGTATCTCGGTGATATGACGTATAAGACAAATTGATAAATATTTACGGACCGCGGGATTCGACGGATGAAGCCTGGCTATAGTCTGGTTCATGATAAGATATCCAAAATGTAAACAAAGGTAACAAAGTCGTTTTCTTCAAAACTGCTTGTTTTGACGACATTCAAAAGTTTTTTAAGCTGTAGGTACTTAATCGGATAGAATTTAAAATAATTTGAAATTTGTAATATATATACCTATTATGTATTTGTGTTCGTGGCAGCCCTAAAGGTAATACATGAAAATAAAATGAAAATAAAGAAAAATAATTTGATCATTGACATTAAGTACCTATAAAAAAGGCTCTTGCAACTTTGTGTAAGTGTGAGAAATGATTAAACAAAACAAACAACCAATTCAAATCATTATGACATTATTTAAATATTTCCCAACATCGATTACTTTTAAACCACGTAAATTTAAGTAACAAAAATCGCCACAAATTCTTTTTCTTGTTTTTATAGATTCCTTCAAAATCATTATCAGTCTTAATGCATTATACAGAGAGTTCCTATTCCTTTATTCCGTTAAAACTAAGACAAGATTGATGGCACAATCTCGGCTCTCAGGTAACTAAATGTGTACTTCTTTTTTGTTACCAACTGATTCTATTAAACCAACTACGTACCTTAAGTTTTTTTGTTAATTTATTACCTTAAGTGAGCTAAGCGCCATACATTGACTGTAATTTTAAATAATATTAATATAGTATCTATAGTAATATAATAATAAAAAGCTGCAGTTGGATTGTTTGTTTGAACGTGCTAATCTCAAGAACTACTGGACCGATTTGGAATTTTTCTTCAGTGTAAGATAGTACATTTATCGAGGAAGGATAAAGGATATTAAGCGTTACGCGGGTGAAACCGGGGGGCACAGCTAGTGATGATTATAATTTGAAATGTTCTTTAAACGTACTTACGTGACGTAGGCGAGCCTATACGGGGCGCCACGCAAGAACACCAGTGCGTTCGTCAGAAGATCCCGGATTCCTCCTACTGTGCTATGTGTGGCTACTGAGGGGGTTTTATATCGGCAACAATCCCACATTACCAGCTATTAGTCCCGTGATGTCTGGGTACAATTTAAAAATTAACTGCATACCTAAGTAACTTTTATCTACGAGTACCTGTAAACTTTCCTAAAACTTGAGCATAAGTTTGGGGTAGGTACTCATTTCGCTTTTAATAATTATGATATCTACAACGGTTTTATTGAGAACCTTGAATGATAATTAACCTACTCGTGCCAGAAGTTATAGCATCTGTCGTTGACTCACTCAATTTAGGTAAATAGGACAGAGCAGGTGACAATAACATCTGCTTTTAAGCCAAATGTTACCAAAATGTAAGCCATATTATACTAACTGTGAATACCTATACAAATAAACCAAGTTTAATTTCAACGCAGTTAAGGCTAACAAATTATAAATTTAAAGCCACGGATTAAATTGAACATTTCTTTATAACACGCACTTAAATTTTACAATGACAAGCATATCTTAACCATACGTAATTGTATTATAACATGTTATTAAATAAATTAAAACATTCGGGCAATGACCGAAATATCCAACGTAACGTTACATCCACAACAAAAACTAGATAAAATTAATAAGACCAAAGAATAACAACAATATCGCTCAAAATTGCTTGTCATCCAACTGTAAATTTAACCGTAAATTAACATTAGGAAGCGAGTGATTTGATTAGATTTGATACCTTAAGCGTTACTTCATTTAACTCTTATTACAGCAAAATTAAGTTGATAAGTATCTTTTTAAATTTTTTTGCCAACCCACTTGAGGCATATTTTTTAATTCGAATCTTAGACCATCATTAGGATTAATTAGGTAAAAACGTTTGACCCATATGGTCAATTTACGAAGGACTACCGAATCAATTTGTGAATAGAAACACTAAACATACTCGTATGCGGGTACTTGTTCAGTTGAAGAAACAAAATCTGCCACAAATCCTTTGTTTTATAATACAGATGAAAGTAATATTATAAATGAGCGTCAATAGTTGCCTGAAAGTTCTAGAGAAAGATAACCATGTTCTTTACTTTATTATCAGCAATTACAAGAGCCGTCATAAAGCTGGTTTATATCCGTGCGTAATGAGCATTTTGCATGAAAAAAAAAACAAATTTAGCAGATATTTTACGAGTAGGAATGGAAAAACAATGCAAACGATACCTAATACCTCACGCAATGGCAATGCAAAAAATTATTATGCTACGGATAACAATGAAGCACAGGTAAAAAATAAAGGAGAGAAACCACGCCAAGGACCCGATAAAAATATCAATACGATCGCATAAAATCGGCCAAAGATATTTTTGGAAACCGAAACATACTCTTAAACCCACAAAACTCTAAAGAAAACATGAATTCCTTTTTTTCAACAGTAATTAATGCCTTCAGCCCTTTTTGTGCTCCACTGCAGGGCACGGATTTCTTCTCACAACCAGGGAAGGCGTGGTGGATACCATGCTGTTCCAGTGCGGATTGGTAGAGATAGGTTTAACGACTGTTTTCGATAACTACCGGGAATGACGGCTTAACGTGTCCTCCGAAGCACTGAAGCGCGCATGAAATTTGCCACTAGTGGTGGTCACCCATCAGAGTACCGCGGTAGCTTAATAAATGACGTAACACCTTATCAATTTTTGTAATTTTGCCACCGAGGCGTAGTTTTACAGCCGTGACGTTAGTGTTCTCTTTAAACTGAGCTACGCAGTTAACGCAGTACTTGGTCAATTAATCTACCGTTACAGACAGAGTTCAAATTGAAACATGAATCACTACAAAAATCTAATATCTAATTTGTTCTTATAGTATAAAATTGCAAAGCTAATTAGTTTGTGACTGGAGGCGTGTGCTACGTTTATGCAAGCTTATGTGGGTCGAATCTCGTCTATCCTATTCTGCTATGGCGCCGGTGAACACCGCAGGCTATTTTGAACATCTTACGTAACTTTCCATACAATCGAACTACTCATATCGAAACTAATTATTGTTCTCGAAAATTTTGTAAAGTTAAACAATAAAGAAGACCTTTTTGCCTTTTTTTTGAGTATAAAAGTATAGATTACATTAAAAAATAAATACATTTTAAAATTTTAATAACTACTCTACTATCTATGATCCTGTGACCCCCTCCCCCTCACTTAAGTTACGCCCATAGTGACAATAGCAAGATTTTTTTAAAGGTCAATAAGCCTTAGGTTCTAGTAATATCTATAATATTATACGCTTGTAACTTTTCTGTTATTAAAATGTTTGCACGAACGCCATAGGCATTTAATCTTGATTTTATTATGGCTCTTGTTTATGCCACAGAATAACAGTACTATAATCTAAATAAGAACAAAAAACATATTATGTTAATTGTAGTTTTACGCAGATTGTATCATCACTAGTACTCGTAATGCACTTTACTTTAAATTACGAGAACAGTGCTTGAGATAATAATGTTTTTCGAGACTCTATGCTGTACCAAGAATTTGGTAATATTTAAAACAAAATTTAGTATTGATTGCCATAGATTTGGAAATAAGTGACAAGCAGGTTAAAAAACACAAATATAAGATTTCTTAATGATTTTCCTAAAAATTGATTAATTTCTCTTTATAAGAAGAAAAATTTAAAATTATGTACCGTAGCTCTTAAGAGTAGGAAATAAAATTATAATAACATTTAAAAAAAAGTGCTAAAGCTTTACACATCGAACAGTGCGAAACCAAAACGGAAAGTTCGTTATTTTTAAATGTTAATAAAGAACACGCGACGCTTCCGGCACCTGCATTTGTGCATACTGTGTCATAACGAACTTTGCCTGATATAATTAATTCGTTGCGAACAAAGTTAACAGACTTAACTGTGAAAATTTCGATCATTTCTTTCAAATTCATTATACCTTCAATGCTACTAAATTCTTAGACATCATTATTAACTTTGAACTTGTAACAAAAGATTCGATAGAATTATGTCCGGTTATTAAGAGTACCTATGTACAAGACAGACTATTGAAGCAATCATCTTCATTTACGTACTTCTACAAATAGCACAGCTGGAAGTAGGTACTATTTGCGGAGATATATGCACTGCAAGACTCTTCAAATCACATACCATAATAACACCAAAAAAAATTTGACGTGAAGCGTGCTATGGATAATAATAATGTACCTAAAAAAGAGTCAGTAAAAACTGAAACTGACAGTGTATGGTACATGGACAAAGATAATTATGAAAGTGAAAGGAAATGGATCGCCATTTAACTTAACTCTCAAAGCAAGCGAATTGAAAACGAATCTGGGTAGGAGTATGGCCTGATTTCTTTCGGAAATACATCAATATAACGTCATCATCATGAGATAAAGAGAAAAATAAAAATGATTGTTTATATGTGGTAGAAGAATTTTCCAATTTCATGTCTCTAACCTAACCTTAACCAGATTGAACATCCATTACCTAATTGTAGGAAGTAGATCGGAAACACTTAACATCTTGTTAGAAGCAAGAAACTATTACAAATAGCCTTCAAACATTGTATTGCATTGCTTAAGCTTCAAAGGGGAAAACATTTACTAAGCATACTACAATAAGCACTTGCTCTTAGAAAATCGAACCGAATTTCACGCCCTACTTAATTTAATGAATTCTGATAGAACACACTACATTTTTGCTCTAAACGCTTGTCTCGTCACGATGATGCAAGCTAAAACCTACAACTTTTTAAGTTGAAGATGACACACATATTAAGTAGTTATGTTTATTTACGAACAACCAATGAATTTGATTTAAATGTATGTTAAGTGGTTATTGTAGATTGAAGTAATTGAGGCTGGCAATTTAGATTTCATATTTATTTTTAATAAATTATGTAAACAAAATTCATAATTTGTGTGAATACCTACATTCATCGTAATTTTAACTATAGTATACAATTATACATAGATACATTATTAAGTTTTTTCTTATAACTTTCCCATTCTTTTCAATTTTCTTTTCTAATGAAATGTTAACCTTTTCATTCATTCGCTGGTATTCATTCGTTAACAGTAGAACACAAGAGCCTTTCAATTGAACCAGTAAAGTAAAGCGGTTTATTATCACAATCCGATTTCTAAGTTCCCATTGCTTTCACCTCACAAAATTCTGCTCTGTTCGCGTGCAAACCACACTTAGAACCATTGTTCTTATGGTGGATGCTAAACCCTAAACAATACTATAGAATGATCAATTAGAATCATTAGCAACATTACACGTTGTATTCGATGGTAGAAAATAGATTATGTCTCTTGAACAATAGGTTTAAGTGTCTTGAGTAACATTGGATAAGAAGATTACGTTTCCATTGTAACGTTACATTATGACAAAGATGATTTACATGAAGTCATAGGCTTAATAAGTATTATGAATGATATCTTAACCATGCTTACGAGTGTTATACGAGTTAAATTTTATTAACATGACACGATTGCAACAATTTTATTTTCTTTAACATTAAGTTTAAAATTATTGTCCTCAATTGTTCTTCATTTCATTCTTTATATCCATACTCGTTTACTCGTACATAGCTAACACTATTCGTTTATGTAGACGCTATCGGATACGGAACGAAAGTTCCATACAAAATCTCGCCGCTTACACGTTCATTGGAGCATTAAACCACTTCATTGAAATGATGACAGGTTACAAATAGTCGAAAGTGAGATTTCATTGTTTCGTTCCGATGAATGAAATGAATTTTGGGTCTGCGGTCTCGATTCTTGGCTTTATCTTTGTTCCTTTAATTATCCGAGCGTAGGTGTGAAGCGCTTAGTAAGAATAAATGTCGGGAAATTGAGGTGACGATTCTATATTTAGTTTAACATTACGGTTAAAGAAAAACAATTGAAGAAGAGGATAAACAGATGTAAATAACTACGATAAAACTACAAGTTACAACACAGCGATAAAACTAAGTTTTGAATATTTCTTTTCAAATCAAATATTTGCTCATGATAAAACTTATTTATTCTATTAATGATTATTATGTGTAGAATCTATAACAAATTTGTCGGAAAGTCACCTATCGGACTTCCCAGGCGAAAGAATGTCAAGAAATCTTTAAAGCTAAAATGTTTTAGCATTATAATGAAAAGACAATTTAACTTTCGGAGCCTCAGTCAACATACTTACGTCACTTTGATTTTTAATTGGAATCACATTTTTATGTTTCTGTTTCAATCAATAACTATTTTTTATATAATATTAGAATGTATTGTTCTGTGCACTTTCGGTCTGATTTATATCAGTTCATTTCACATGCGCATATTTCATAGCCAACGTAGTTATATTTACAAATCATCGAGAGATATAGACATAAATTTTGTAACGGAAACATTTAAATAATGCGTTTCATTCATCCGATCTGATGACCTATTTGCATGGAAATATGGGAGTAAGTATGGGAGTATAAATTTAGTAACAATCAATTTGTTTAATTTCAAATACACACAAAGTGCTGATGGCGTCGGTATCTTCATAAAACAAGTCACTTGTTATTAATTAACACAGTCACTGTGACAGAATTAGGAATTGTAATATAATATTACGAAAGTGTATAAATTTTGTATTTATTTTTTTTTGCGGAATTTTCTATTTTGTAGGAAGACACTATGTCAATTTTATGAAGGAAAGAGGTACATACTCGTACTATGTAGATTATGTGAAAATGCAGTGGATAGTGGTAAGTATGCTTTGGTATTTAGATGAAAATGGCAACAGTGAACACCTACAAGATAAACGGATAAGAGGTTTTTATATGTATTGGAGAAAACTATAAGACTTTCACACACTTCCGCTTGCAATATTCATTAAAATATTTAATAGGTACGTCAGCGTAGACTCACTTATTTACTCTTACAACCATAGTTAGATTAATAATAAAGATGAAATAAATCTAGTAGTCCGCGAAACCGTGAAATTCATTAAGCGAACTAGGTTTTTCTGTAATGGTCCTTCGAGCCGGATATCTTACGCTGTTTGAAATGTTTAGATAAGTGCAAGAAATCAAATTACTAGCAGGTTGTTTATTTGCCATAACAATGCTTATTAAGTTATTTTTTTTTAATTATATATCTAGTTCAGTAGAAGAGTTACTAGAGGGCGTTTTTTTATTTAGGTACTTACAATAAAATAATAATAATAGAAAAGTTGAAAAAGTTTTATGACGTTCGCAAATACAATAGATATATTAATTACAAGAAATGTAATCGGTATTTCTGCATCAAGTAACTGTTTAGTATAAAAAAATACATTTATAATTTATAAGTTTAAAATTCACACCTAAATGATTCATAGTATCACTTTTGATACTTTCATCGTGACCATTAATCAATTTATATAAGGTATAAAAGATTGAACACATAAGCATAAACTCTACCTATAAAATAATACCTCTGGCAAAAAGATCGTTCTGGATCTAACTACAGATGTATTTGAAATATATTGAACATAAAATCTTAAAGCCGATTACGTATAACAGACTGTTATTGTTGATTTAAATATATAACCATATAACGGTATACTATTCCCTGTTATCGGCGATCAGCGAATGGCCCTCAGAGCATGTTAGGTTTCTACGCTCAGAGCTCCAAAGTAATTCTCGAATCTCCGATATTTCTA
>DWQK01004387.1:0-10481 GCA_018231225.1 Noctuana stator
GGTGGAGTATGCTCCAGGCCTTCCTCGGTTGTGGGGAGAGACCCGTGCCCAGCAGTGGGACATAAAAAGGGTAGAAGGCAAGGCATATGCCTTATGATACCTTCTGGAGTAAGCATAACGGTTTATTGATAAATAATCGAAATTATATTAGTGACAACTTGAATTAGGCAGGTAAAGCAGTTTAACTTAATCAGTGGTAGTCAGTGGTATTATAATAACAGCATTATTGTTGGCTCGGTTCCGGGACATTAATTAGGTAAGTACGTCGAACACGTCACTCGGTACGCTAATTAATTGAGCGTATTATTGGTGCAATACCTGACCGATGCGGTTTCGGTATTAACAACCGTACCTACATTCTGTTCATTTTAGGAATTGTTTCGTTGAGACCGGCAAGTAATTCATAATTTATTTTTGTATAAATAATGAATTAAATTAAATAAAAACATTTTTATTCATCATAAGGTATTTGTATAGACTCGATGAACGTCAAAAAAACAGTTCATCGGCTTTAGGCGCCACTTTGGCTAAGATAGGCCGGGAAAAAGTCGGCGGAAAAAACTCTCGGCACTCCTTTAACTTATGTATATTTTGCATGCATCATGTGTCCTACATTAAAACAATGGTGTGTCAAAATTCTGTTCTATTTACTATCTAACCACAAGCTGCATGACTTACAAACAACTTTGAGCATAACAGGACAAAATAAGGGTAACGCAGCGCGAGTAAGCTAGGCTAATAATTTTTTTTTATTACGCAGGCTAATCATGAATCACAGGAAAATAACACATAATAAATAACAGGAAGTAAATGACACTCAGAGAACATTATTAATGGAAAAATAACAATGAATTAGATATCCTCCAATTAATTATAAGATATTAATTCTTTGAGGAAATAGAAGGGCTCTGTAAGTAAATAATATGTTATTTTGAGTGATGGCCTGTTACAATTGACATGATAAACGTAGAGTTAAATCGTAAAATGTCAAATATAATGAAGCTTTCCGACAAGCGGAAACTCTAGACGGCACTGGGTTGAGTCTTCCCAGGAATACGTTATGGCAAAGCAATTTGTCACGCGACTTATAACTGGGCTAAAATATAACCGATAATATATACCCATAATATTACATTGCATGACACTTATTGAGTATTTTCCACTTTAAATATTGGGTTTATGTGCGTTTGCTTAGATCTAAAGGTAATAAACGTAAATGTAGTATGAATGCTTGAATGAATACACATATATGAGTATGTGTATATGTGGGTGTTCGTGTGTATGTATTCTGGTAGTTTCACAGTCGTGTCGCCTTATGCAAGCAAAACTTTGCGAAGGAAATATAAGCTCTTTAATTTGTAGCCAAGCCAATTAGACGCTACAAGTAATAATTGAGAATATATTTATTTATCAATGTTTAATCGATTTTAATCCGCTTCGAAGGTTAATTTCGATTGTCGTCTGCCGAAGTGAGTAGGTACGTGCTTATCCGCTTAAACTAGTCAGGCTTCCAAGAATCCCATGCAACACGATATCTACTTATACTTTAGAAAATGCTAACTCCTTGCCTTGTTTGTTATACTTGTGTATACGTGTTATACCTGTTGTATAATACTTTAACACGCTATATGTGTGCGCTTATCTACCTATTTACCTAACAAGTTACCTATCTATTTACCTATCATTATAACTACGTCAAATGGTAGAACTTGTCAGATATACAAAACGACATGCAGAATGTAAATTCGTATGGAGGTTGGATTGGCGTCTCATTAATTGAATGCATAACATGACACCATAATCACACAGTAATAACGATGTTTATTACCTACCTACCTAGCCTATACACGAACGGCTGTCAATTTTAACTACCTCTTTAAAAATCAGTTAAATGCATGTGGCATACACGTTATATATGGCCGATTAATATAAACACTTTTAATAACAATAATGATTGTAGAGAGAATGTAGGGCGGAGAGAAATTTAATTATAAAATACTCAGAATCACAATATTCGTCAGAATTTAAACAAGAAGCACCTTTGATCTCGTGAGAATAATTATATTTAAAATACTATTAGTGTGAGTAGAGTAACCACGCGTATTGATTTATTATATTTTGTACGGGCGCTATCATTTAAAATCGTATTTCATCAAAGTAACACCTGTAAAACCAATAATTGACTGGATGCATCAGTAAATCTACTACAGAATTTTTATTACAAGTAATAGGTAGGTACTAAACTTTCGAATTATCGCTGCTACGATTTTCATTATTCGATATAATGTTTGAACTTTGTATAAATACTGCCACTCAATTGTTTCATTTTCTTTTATAAGCAGTATCCTGAATATTTTCAAAACCAATACGGTCACTCCACTCATACCATACGCGCAGTAACGGATCAATGATGGACATTTGATTAAATCGATGCGTGCCACCGACCCATGAAGGTATGTTAACCGTTTCGATTCGATCCTACCAATTAGTTACAAAATTAATTTCATTTCCTGTTATTAAAATTCAATTTTCCTGTAATTGCTTATCGTAAACCAGCCATCAAGCACAGATGTGAGTATAAGTACTCGTATCTAACAGTAATGAAGTTACAGATATACACAGATACATATTGATAAATTATAACTGCATACACTTAGGACTAATTGTGTCCTATGTTTCTTGTATTTAGATATAAATTATAATTTAAAAAAATCTTAAAGGAACCAACTGTCTCTCTCCCTCGCACTTAAATGTAGTAATCTCACTTGTACTGTATAAATATTTCTGTATTATGATAGCATGATATTGAATATTATACTGTTTACACGAGTCGTCATTTGTATTTGGATCGAACAACGATTTGCCAATATACTCGTATTTAGCGTAGGTGTAAGTAATACAAGTACAATATGCAATCATTAGGTGGATAGGTACATTTAATACGAATTTGTAAAATTAAATTCGGATGTAAATCATGAGTACATTAGGATTTATAGCTAAATAGTTTATATTGTTAAAAAAACCGAATTCGATATCTACAGACTTCAAAAATTAATGCCTAGACAATGCTCGAGGACTCGACCACACTGCTCCATTACAGATTGGTGAAGTTTCAAAGGATTGCTATTTAACAAAACCATCTAGTGTACCTACGAAAGTAGCACGAAAAACATAATAAAATCAATTTTGTCTGATTTTATACAATTAACATAAGTCGCATTTATTTAGATCAAAATGCTCTGCTCTGACCAGTTTTAATTAGATATTGATTCGACACATAACTGTGACGCAATTACCATACTATGAAATGCTGTGACATTCAATAAATTACGGATATCGGAGTTGTTAATATCAAATGAAGCCGAATTATAATAAAATAGTTAATAACATTATCCTGTTTTAGTGAAAACTTACAAAAAAGTAATGCCTTTTTTGATATAGTCACATTGCTTACCTATTTACTTTATATAAAATAGTTTTGAGGTATACCTACATAAGAACAAAATAACAGGTTACTGAGCTCGGGTTAACCAACGAAGAGAGATGCCAAGCAAAGTCTGAAGCGTCGGAGTTAGTCGCATCCAGTTTCAAAGCGGAACCCTGCGTGGGTTCTTGATAAGTGGATTAATTACGTGGATGATCTCCACCTAAATTAGTCTAACAGCCGTATTGCATTACACGTGATCATTTGACGGTAACTACGCTATTCATTTGTGTTTAGTATTAAGATATTGTTTAGTAGAATAACTAAATGATTACTTATATAATAATTTATGGATGGACTAATCAGACTAATGTAAGGTAAGGAGGTAATCTGTTTAGTTTGTTCAAAAGTTTCAGGTTTTAAAAATTAGTAATGAATACCTTACATTTAGGGTATTCATGTTTACACCACATTATTATGTGGTAACTACAGTGTTTATTACAACTTTTCTTTTAATCCCATTGTAAGGGCTTTTTCTAATCCAACCAGGCTATACCTAAGAAGTCTCATATTAGATCAGTTGTACATTAAATCAGGTGACTTTATTTATTTTTGCCAAAAAGCGTAAAAAGTCATTGCAATGTTTTTTAACGTTCCGTGAATTATGTTATTTTAACCAATTACTTTATTTAGAACGTGCTTTTATACTTCTAATATTTCATCAGAAAAATATTTTTGATTTTTATTGGAACGTTAATTTAGTGGTGTGCAGCGGCGTCGAATGTCAGCGGTTGTCAAGCGCGTCACGGACAGCGGGCACTGCGGGCCGCAAATGCGTGCGGCTTGATTACACCTGTCCCTCACGATTAATACAATACTGTGTGTGATTCAAATTGAATTAGCCGCCATTGTGCCATTACCCGTGTATGTTTCGTATGGAATATCGCTTTTGAATATTTAGTAGCCAATTTAGATCGTGTTTCTATTGTGATTTGCCAATAGTATCTGCTCCTGGACATGTTTCGTGTGTAAGGTAACCGCTCTTCGTTTTGTAAATTACTTATAAATAATAATATTCAATTGTAGTTTTAAACCTTTTCTTAAATTAACTGGTCAATAAACATCCTAAAGATTAAACTGCTAATAGGTTAAATTAAAATAAGTACGGATATGAAACCACCGTATTTACACCGTAGTTACCCGCAGCTTTGTATTCAAATTATTAAGTAGGTACTCGTAAGAATACAATTGAATGTCAAGTAAATATTTAAGAACAATATTATTATATTTATGGAAGTGCAAAGTTATGAATAACTAATTACTTTTGCTTGTGAAAAACATATTTATCAATGTTGTTCTTTCACCTAAATGTGTTTTATAAGACTAATAGACAACAACAACAACACAAACAAATAACAGAGATAAGTAGGATCTTAATACGATATGCATTAGCACAAAACAATCCAATATAATGCGGACCACCTCAGCAACAGCTGTCACAAACACCACTAATGAATAAATAATCCAAACAAACAGATAACAAGAGATGCCAATTAAACAATACACTAATTAATTCCAAACATTGGTGTAGTGGACTTAATTAGAGCAGGCATCATTATTAAACGAGCGATGCACACTAACGCAGGTAGCACAATACGGATAAAACACAATGGAAAGTTATTATTAATAACTGTTATGTCTTGTTACGCATTGTTATCTGGTCCATTGTTTAGGTACGTACATATCTTGAATGTTAAAACCTTATTAAACTTAAGTTCAGTTAGGTATACGTATTGATTGGACATTAAAAAAGTTAAAAATAGGACACGAAAAGGATTGTATATAAGGACGTTAAAAATACTATTATAAATTACTTTTACAAGATTAAAGCATTAATTAGATAAACTTCTTCTTACATTGTAGTTATACTAATTACGTTACACAGTGTTACTCTAAAACAAGTTAATACGTAGGCACTTGCTAACAAATAATTAATTTTCTTCGCAGTGTTTTATTAATTAAACATATAAGACAACCCGTCCCAGCTGCCTAGCAGGCTATCTGACTAACGATTGTAATTGCAACTAACTCGTTATGGCACTTGGACAACATAATCCCGTCAACCTCGCATTAAATAATATAACTAGCTATAACTGTTGCATGTCTTTGAAACTTACTACTCGTAAATATTATGCTTACACTGAGGTAAACATTTTATATAATATACAGTAACAGTCCTTGTCCCACATTCAGAAACTAAACAGCTTATAACCCATATCTAATATGCGTAAAGGAAGCCACACTGTATTGGCGTCGGCTTTTTAATATCAGAGGCGAGAGCTGGCCGAACTGTCCCACGAAACATTTTCCATTAATAAAACGCGAAAAAGGAATATTACATATGAAAAAGACATATATCCGTATCGCCGGACCCGCCGCTATCTCCTCGGAAGGTAATAACTTCTTTACAAGTCCAAAGTCCGAGGGATTGAAAAGCAATTTCAGCAGGACACCCCCGCCCTCGCGCGGGGCCGGACTCACCATATTTCTTTTTCGCCGCTACTGTAATTCGCCTTTGATTTAATCTCGAGAAACAAATCTTAGAATGTGAAACTAGTGATAGGCATCAGTGGAACTAGTTTCGCTGATTGGATTCCAACCCCGTCCGTAAGAGTCCGAATGCTCCCACAATTTGAATCGGTCAGTGCAGATAGGTATTTGTTTGATTTCGCTCTAGATTGCATTTTCTATTTTCTGAGCCGAAACGTAGTTCGAATATGATGTTCGATTTATTATACAATACCTAACAATAAAGCAAATATATATAAAAAACAGACTATACCACTCCAAGGTCCTTTAACCACAAACCAGAGTACTGATTTGCAGGCCATAATATGTAGGTAGTTAATTTATTTGCAACTTCGATGAAGTCATTCTGATAAATAAAACCACATACATTTATTTTATAGTATCATGTTTATCATTTACTCTGTTTTTATTAGATACCTATTTTTAATACTTTGAAGAAGAATTGAAGAAAACTACTATAAAATGCAGACAAAACATGTTGGACTTAATATTGTAAGGCTAAAGGCTGAGGTTTTTTTTCAGGCCTTTTATTACAATAAAAAAGGGTTTGTAAAACCAATAGTCGATACCAGAATATTCATGTCCTTTAATTAGAACCTTTCAAACAATTAATTATTTGCAATTAATTATTAATCGCATTGACGATATAAATACCACATCTCGACAAGTCAATTTGTAACGTATCAGTAAACTGAATAGAATCGTAACTATACCCAGTTCACCCGTGGGCGGCGACGCGTCTCGTTTGTATCACGTTGCGATACAGCCTCGCAACCTAAACCAAACCACATAATATAATTTACACCTACCAAGCCACTCATGTGTCTCCTACTAATTATTCCTTCACCAATATAATTTTATAGAGCAGTATATATTAAAGTGTTGTAAGTCTTGAAATCCGAATAATCGAAAGTTGCCTATATCATTGAAGACTCGAAACTCGTCAACGATGAAATACTTAGACTGAGCTATTTACAAATAGACTGAGCTATTTAAAAATAAGCATAAAAAATTCCTTACGACTTTAACATTTTGTTTTATTTGTCATAGCTTCCCAATGCTGGAATTGGAATAAGAGCCAGTCAACTCCAATGCAGTCGGCATGAAAATACAGATAAGAAAACATGACATGTGTACATGTCAATAAATCAAGACTCCTTTGGATATACTCGTGTAAATTTTACGTAACACCAAAAACGAGAAAAAATCTATGTAAGCCCCACTCAATTTGAGTTGAGACCGTCTCATCCGACCGCTCGGCCGCAGATCGCAATCACCTAAACTATTCCGAGCGCCTTATTTATATAATCTAACTATTTGCGAGGGACAAGCACCCCTTATGATGTTATTCTCTTTTGCCTACCATTTATGGGGAATATACAAATCTGGTTTCAGGGACTCATTTCAATGTCAGCTCCTTTGAATTGCGTTTGTAATAAGAATAACGTGACCGAAATAATGATTTGATAACTGATTCTGCGTAACTAATTTTGCAGTAAGAAGCTAGTAAACACTTTAGGTAGAGTAGAGATCATCCGTCGTCAGTAGCAGTGGAGAAAGTGGAAATTCTAAAAATAACACAGCCAAATATGATCAATAATATAAAAGGTTATTAATAGAAGTAAAGAAACTTCTGTAAAAGGCATTTTTGTAGAACGTTTCAAAAAAAAATTGTTAGGTAGATGTGAACAGTCAATAAAAAATTTTAATGTTTTTTGTGTGTTTATTTTGTTCTGACTTTACACCATAAAAACAAATAGAAAAAATTATCGGTGTAAATCTTTGTTCCTAAAACCTTCGTTTTAGCTGTGTCCCGAATGTAATTCTAGGCGAGGGATATTCGAGGCAGGCAGGAACGCCGCTCACGCGTCCCGCAACCATTTTCTGCGCGAACGGAACTCTATATTGAATACAATTCTAATAGAAAACACTTCTCACATTGCTCACGACAAACCGCTACGTTTTTTTTTCATCATTTAGTCAAAATGTGTATTTTAATATTACGTATATTAAAATTTATTATCTTAAATGGCCGTAGTATATGATAAATCTCACCATATTGCCCATACCAACAACATACCGTATCGTTTTTAGAGGCCTCAGTATAAACCTAAACATCACAATATATCTTTAAAATAACTATTTAAGTAAGATTCGACATGTTAATTGAAATTCTTCAACGCGTTCCGTAACCATATTTTTGGTCAAGTAAAAAAATGAGAAAATTTTCAAAGTACAGTAGTATTCGTGCTACACAAACGCAACTGTTGTGGAGAGGTCGCGGGCCGCGATCGGGCCATTTGCTACTGTTTTCAATTTGTCGGTCGCGACCATACATCAGCGGCGGCACGCAGCGGAACACCGCCCCAACTTTAATACACTTACGCCTGACATTTTTCCGCCCATTATGCATTCTTCTGAACCACTGCTTTCTGTAAATACTAGGAAATTCGTTTCAACGCAGATGAATTCGCTTAACCTTGAAATTGTTTTGTCATAAGCTTTGGGACAAATTGATTTATCTTATTATAAGTGAACGGTTCCGCGAAAACCGAATGCGAACTGTACGTGACAGCACAGAAAATTTTTCCAACCATTGGGCACTGGGAAGTGCGGGCATCTCAAAAAAATGTAGGCGTGTTACAGAGTTGTTTATTTTTAACAATTGAAATTGATTTCGATGTCACAACCGACAAAAATATCGAATTAGGGGTCAACACGCAATAGTTCTCAAACATTTGTCGTGGAAATAACAAGTCGACATCGTTAGTCAGCTGCGATGATAAATGCGCGCTTGTAATTGAATCGCGAGAGCGCACTACGCTTTTATAAACGAAACTAAATCGACTACGAATACATAGTTTTTGTCAGATTTTTAGATAAATACCTATTTGTATTATTTGTATCTTATCTATTATAGTATTTATATTATTATTGTAGTTTAATGTGAGGTTAGTAGGTAAGTACATTTTATATACTTTGTTTTTCATAAGTTAGACATTTACTGTTTGTTATTATTTGCTATACTTACATTAACAAATCATAATATTTTTAATTACTACACGTCACTTACTATAACACGTCATACGAAGTTCTCAATTAAGACAAGCAACGTCCTTATCATTCTTATTAATTTTTGATAACTTTTTTATAGTATTGCGTCTCACTCCTAACCGGGTCAAAGTTTAATTGACAATTATGATAGATATCATTTATAATAACCACTTATCATCATTTTTTGATTTTTAGTTTTTAAGGAACTCTATTTTTCGCTGATGTAACATATCCATAGTTTGGTATCAGCGTTATTAGGAACCCGAAGGCAATAACAATCCATTGAGTGTTTGTAGTAGTGTGTAGTGTGTAAGTTAGTGAAGCAAGTCGTTGAGTTTATCATACTTTCCATTCGCTAAAGTCTAACTTTAAACCTCATTGCCCTTAAAAACTGCCTCGCAAAGACACTTATCAGACTATGCTGACGCCTGTTACATGGTAATTAATATTTTATCCAGTATCCATGTATTGAGTGTAAACTTTATTTTTTTTCTGCTAGTATGTAATATATTATTATATTAATGTAACAAATTTTTGCAAATAAGTATATAATTTTGTGTCTATTATCAGTAGATATCGCTATCATTTTATAACCACTTTTTTTTTTTTTTTAAAACACGCTATGACCTCAGCGCATTGGGAGGACTCAGTTATCTCTAGTGGAACGCACCGGTGTACACAATACCATACCTACAGGTAATCGATTACAAGCGTCATATTAAGTCATTTTGTTCATTGAAACCGCATAACGAGAATACGACACCTGCCTTGATCCGGTGCCGTTAATACGAGGATGTGTGGTCGGCGAAGCCCGGCTTTGTAATATAAAAACTTAATCTGAGGTTAAAAATTGTGAAATTTCAAAATCAGTTATAAGGTTTGAAACTGATACCAAACCGTCTATTTAAGCATTTGTATTTTACAAAAACTGCATACATAAGCACCTAAATGTGTGCTAATTATATATATATATATTTCTTTTTATTATAAAATACACTATACATTTATACTGTATACATACTAACATAAAGAGTATAGACTATTGCAATACTCTTTACGTTAGTTTACTAAATAAGTGGTTATGTCCTACCTAAATTGACCAGTGCCATACATTAAACAGTGAAATAGACATGTGATACATACCTACTCGTACATTTGTCCATAGATACACGGGTTCTCTCAATTGATTTTGGTTGCCGATAACTGTCTGGTTTTATAAAGTTCGTAATACTGGTGTTATTAATTCCGCTAAATTGAAAGCCAACCCGACTCGCTCTCTCTGACGACTTCACCAATGATTACCCGTCCGGTTTCAAACTTAGCCGCTCGCTTTAAAACACGTCACACAAATTAACCTTTCAATTTTGACGCTTATCACAGCCGCCCCGTATGTGCGGACAACTCAATTATTGGC
>DWQK01004388.1:0-10480 GCA_018231225.1 Noctuana stator
ATCAAACACGGATACGGAACCGGCGAGCTCGAATACCGGTTACATAAACGTCAAACGGGATGCATATGTTCCAATATTATTATTGATATTTATATATGGCGTGATTTATTCAGTCGGCTGTTTACGTGTACGAGTCACGCCCTTAGTACAAGTACTTTATTTACTACGTCGCAAGTAACGGATTTAAGCGCGTCACAC
This sequence comes from Noctuana stator, assembly GCA_018231225.1. Taxonomy (NCBI): domain Eukaryota; kingdom Metazoa; phylum Arthropoda; class Insecta; order Lepidoptera; family Hesperiidae; genus Noctuana; species Noctuana stator. Next base: position 199 of record DWQK01004388.1, read on the forward strand.
ACGGCGAAGGTAGGTAATATAATATTCTATCTTAAATCAAAGGCGGCTGGTAATACGTTATTTTGAATACATAAAAACGGCCAATTGCGAGTCGGGCTCGCTCATGATATATTCCGTACCATTATCTATAAAAACGGCAATGTTTCATGTTTTTTGTATGTTCAACATTTATTTTATTCTGTCTGAAATATAATGTGTGAAAATTTCAATTGTCCTAACTCTCACGGTTCATGAGATGCAGCCTGCTGACAGACTAACATTGGAATCTTAGTCGGCAATAGGGTCCCGTTTTACCCTTATGGTACGGAACCCTAAAAACACACATATTTTATTTAATATTTTTACCCTTCAGTACATGATACTGCGTTATAGTAATTTTATTGTAACATGCTAATTTATTTTTAGAGGTTGAATTCAGCTAACAACAACTTTGGGCATATAAACAATATCTACCAGAGGAGTCGCCGATGTGTTGATGGTTTCGCTGAGAGTTATTTCTTCATATTTTTATCACTTTTACAGAAACGTTCATGTCGCGGTCGGCCGAAGGGATGCAGACGGGGATTTCTTACTGACGTGATTATACCTTAAGGTGCCATAATACGCGTATATACTTATTTGAGTTTAAGATATCGTAACATTAAAATGAGTATGTTCATCGTGCGACACGCGCTTTATTTCCGTCACTGGTTTATTTTTAACCTCGGTTGTTTGCAAGGAAGTCATAGTTAGGCGGGTCATTTCTGAAGGTTATGTTCATTCGGTGCACAATTCTGTGTAGGAAATGGACAAAATTTGTTCTGTGGGATATTTGGTATGGGATATCTTTACTGATTTACTATTTAATGTAAACTGAACAATTTACGTTCGGAAAAAGTTGATATTTGAATTCCAAACCCCCTGTTGTAGGTACCTTTTAAGATCATCATTTGCTATCTGCATCAATTTTATACGATCGATGCTAACTAAGCCATTATTTATGATAATCAACTCAACATTTTTTAATGTTTTTCAAAAGAAATTACAGTCTCTGTTTACTTTAGAAAGAAATCTTAATAATTATGTTTTTGTACAATTCTCGATTATATATTTTATATTATGGATAACGTGCATAATTACTTACCAACATTATATCTATACTAATATATAAAGCTGAAGAGTTTGTTTGTTTGTTTAAACGCGCTAATCTCCAGAGATTCCAGAGTAGTTCCAGACTACAAATCGGATTTGAAAAATTATTTTTGTGTATGATAGCTACATTAATGAGGAAGGTAATAGGAAGGCTATCAAGCGTTACGTCACAATTCTTAAAGCGAGTGACACAGCTAGTGTATAATATGTTTGGAATAACACATCTTATCCACGTTTAAAATCGTTGAACTTTTCTTTTTCTTCCAATTATCCTTCCAGTTACCTTTTCCTCCTATCGAACGTCAGGATGGCATTCTTAATTTCTTATGTCTTCTAACAGAATTGCTTTACATAGAAAGGTAATGCGATCGAATAAGTCCCTTACGAGTTTTTAGCATAAAATTCTACTATAGTGAAGCAATGCACCTCACAACAGGGAGAGCCCGCTGTGTAGGTACTCCACCATGATGCTGTAATCGGATTGGTTGAGAAATGGGTTAGCGGCAACCCGTACCAGATGTTGTTAAACTGTCCAAAGGGCATCCGACTAAGTCTATCGGGTGTCGACAGGTTTCAAACTCCCTCCGAAACACGTAAGGATGTATAAAAATGTGCTTCTAGCGGTCACTCATCCGAATACTGACCCCGCCCGAAATTGGTTACTTTGTGAGATCGCTTGCGATATAGGTACACAAACAACGGAGCTATTCTAGGAGAAAATAGTTACTCTGTTAATAATAATAATAATAACTAGGTAAATATTTGTCTATAAATTATATTTTATTATGGGTTATACCTTATTTTATTAACCTGTTGTTGTATATTTAACTCCTAAACCAACATGTGTATTGATGAAGATATCTCAGATATTTGCAGGGAAGTTACGACTTGACAAGCGACTTTTGAAGGCTCCTCGCATTAATCACATTAATTACATGGTAACGTGTAGGTGTTGAATAAGTTTATTTGTCTATGTTGAAATAATATTATATACCTTGATCTAAATAACGTCACATACCTACTCGTATTATAGAAATATTATGAAAAAACCTAGTGATCAGTGACAAATCCAGGTAGAGAACGGGAAGCGAACCTAGGCCTCTATAGCCCTGCGTTAGGACTCTACCTCTTAGCTATTGCGGCTGATACTAATGAAGCGATAACTTTTTACCACCAGCGGGGTTATTCGCGCTTCACGAGGACTTGATGAGGAGGTAGGTATCTGCAAAGTAATGAAGATTAATCTATACTGCCAGCGGGGTTCCACGCTCTTCATACCTGCAGTACCTACCTACCTGCTAATTAAGTTAATAAAGAAGGTAATTGGAATAAAAAGTTAATAAAGCTGAAACTTAAAATGTAGTTAAAGGTCTATAAAGCAAATGTAGTTATAAATATAAAAAATTGCGGAAGTGTTATAACAATTCTGACCTCTTATCGGCGTGTCTTGATCACGTAGCTAAGGTTCGCGACACGATAAGGCCGCTTATAAACGAGTTGTTGTATTGTATTAACTACTAGTTCACACGATAGACGTTATTCTGTCTCATTTACTAAGAATCCTACCAAAATACGTTTGATGCAATGCGTCGACGCTTGCGTTACTGAATTGTGTGCGCCAGCCTTTACAAGACAATTGTAGTGCTGTTTAGATAACCATTAAAATTCTTGTGTATAATTGATATAGTGGTGAATGATATTGGTTTATGCATAGTAATTAAGTATTGGCTTTATTAATATGCCTTTGATTTTTGCATTCATAATTAATTTGTTCTAGTCCTAGTCACAGGCCAAAGTTCTAGTTCTATGCTTAAAGTTTAATATTTAAAAATACTGAAAATTAGTGGCCGCGGTTATTTAGTTACTGAGTATGGGCATGGGCTCATATTCAGTCTTGCTGCAGCTTTTTTCCTGCTGCAGGTCTATTTCTTTATATTTAGATACTAGCTGTTCCACGCGGTTTTACCCGCGTTAAGAATAGTTAGCCTATAACCTTCGTCATGAATGTAGCTATCATACACAAAAACAATTTTCCAAATCGGTCCAGTAGTTCCTGAGATTATCGCGTTGAAATATTGAATCGTTTTCGCAGCGCACGCAATGGAAACCCTCAAGGATGAATAATTTTCCCCGTTTTTTTCACATTTTCCATTATTTCTTCGCTCCTAATAGTTGCATCGTGATGTTATATAGCCTAAAGCCTTTCTCGATAAATGGTCTATTCAACACAAAAATAATTCTTTAATTCGAACCAGTAGTTTCTGAGATTAGCGCGTTCAAACAAACAAACAAACAAACTCTTCAGATTTATATAATATTAGTATAGATAAACGATACGATTACTTAATTGAAGTAGAAATATGATCATAGATATGATCATAAAGAATTCCGAAATGGTGAAAACATTTAAACAGATCCCTACAAGTTTAGTACTAAAGGAAAGTACAATTATTATGTAGATACGTAGCCATAGTTGCAAGTCATTTATAACTAAAAAATTACGTATTGAATATTATGATTGTTCATGCTACATTTACAAAAGATAAGTTAATTAAGTTGCTAGGAAATTCTAACTAGGTATATTCACATAAATAAAAAATAAATAAAAATAAATCGACGCGAAGACAGAGGAATTAATTTATTTTATTTTATTTATCTATTTCTAATTAGAACTGACACTACTATATGTGTATCTAAGCATATAAGCAAACAAGGACAAGGACGTAAAAATAAAAGTGGTTAAAAACATAAAAAAAACTTATTTATAGTTTACGTCTAAATTACACTTCAAATAAATTTTTTCGAGCAAAAGCATGTTAAGATCTTTTAACTTTGGTATTCTTACTTAAAATACGAAATACTACCCGCCATAGAAATACGATCAAATATGATAATAATATTAAGACAACGAAAAAAGCTGATAGCACTATAAGAACAAGTTTCAGCTCATAATACTCCGCCCATGACATGTTGGCGGCGGGCGCGCGCAGATGTCGCGCTCCGCCGTGACGTATCACGTATTCAATCCACCACACAGCGCGCTCCAGCGGTTTTTGAGGCTGATCTTGCATCTGCTCACGAAGTTTTACTATGTTTTCACGATAACTGAAAGGAAGGTTATAAGTTTCTTCAGGTAATTGCGATTAGAGTAGTGTTGCTATCAGGCTACAATCTACCGAAGTACTTTTTTAATTATTCCTCCGTGTTTAAAATAGTGCAACTACATTGTTCTGAAACTAAAATACACTACAAAACAACATTTCGTAAAAAATACAGTTCATAGTAATAAAAATAATAAAACCTAGAATACATTATATTATTATGTACCTTTTATTTTGACTGACATTTTCAATAGCATTCTTCAGTTGCCATTTGTTAAATGTTAGAAAATCGAGTTTGACTCCAATTTTGAAGTGTTCATATTGTTCTGCGTTGTACCATTGGTCACCTAACATGGGAATACAGACCAACGGAACTCCAGCATTTATTGCCTCGTCTGTAGATTGTAAGCCTCCTTGTGTCAGAAATGCTTTTACTTTCGGATGTCCTGCAACAAAAATATTTTAATGAATATTTATGTGGCCAATGTTTCTGTAATATTTGAATTAGGCAAAAATAAAAACCTAAAACTAAAACCTAAAAAAGTAAAGAGCAATTTAATTTTATACAGACTTCAAAATGTATTACTGAGGTACCATACAGCTAAAAAGAAGGAGACGTTATGACAACCTTTTTTGCTTTTTATATACCTAACGTTCATTTGTTAAAAAATTTTATCACAAGACTTACGAAGTATTTTTACTCACTTAGAACATCTGATTGCGGTAACCATTTTGAAATTTTTATGTTTTTTGTTCTTCCTGGCAGCTCGTCATCATTCCATTTAAATAAAATATCATATGATAGCTCTGAAAGTGATTCAACTAAAACCTTAAGTCTTTCTGCTGGAAAATTTGCCGGATAAACATTTGTACCAAAACTTACATAGACAACGCCATTTTTAGATGAATCTAAGTATGATTTTAGATCCTGCAATTAATTATGTATTTAATGTATTACACATTTCTTGATAAGTAATAAAATGAAATTATAGAATTGATTAATTTAAAACAAAACGTAGGTATGTTACCTGTGGAAGTTCTTTTTTAGGTTTTTGAGGCAATCCGCCCATGAACACAACACCAGGTGGCACCGGCATATTATGCATCCACATTGGATGGACATTTAAAAACAGCATATCAACATTTTTAGTAAGTTCATTAATAGTCGGGCTGTTCTGACCGAAAATTCTTTTCAACATTTCATTTTCTTCTGCTTCATCTTTATTCCGAATATACATCTCAATTATATCATAAAAACATTCTTGAATCTTCTCCCAGAATGATAGATTATGCAGTCGTTGATGAAGAGGACCCGGGTACAAAGCAAAATGTGTTGGAGCACCAATCATTTCAAGATTTTCTAACATTACACCAAAAGAACTTACCTGAATAACCGGGGCTTTAAAAATATGTGAATACATTAGCACAGGTCTCACAAACGGCTCAACCAGTAATAAATCAAAGCTATTATTTGACTTAATTAGATTTTGTACTTCTTCAGATCTTATTTGTCTCTCAACGACATTAAAAATCAATAACATATTGGTTATAAACACCATTCGATTTGATTTAACTCCGAATTTATATTGGGGTTTTAAAAATGTCATTATCTCATGATATGCAGAATAAGAAATATCATGTACGTCGATTTCAGTTAAATTCACTGGTGCTTGGCCTTTTGGAAACTCAGGATCAGGGGTAATGACGACCACTTCATGTCCTTGTTTTAGTAACTCCCGGGTGAGAGCATGAAATACTACTTGATGGCTAATCGATGGTGTTGGATATACAGCCAAGATCCTTGCTGTGTCTGTATTTGATATTACACATATTATAATATAGACTAGCATGAAAATTTTAAACATTTTTAAAAATATCAATTAATTTTTTAAACAAAACGTTTTGTGTAATGTGTACTAATTCCTACTATCGCAACACAACTGTTTCATGTTCAATCTGAACTAATACGGTTAAAAATTTGTGTTTTATGATAACCTTATCATAATTATGACGGCATAGATGTATTCAAAAGAATTATACGGACTGATAATATTAAAATGTTTAGTCATGTCATATTAATATAATATTATAAACCTCTTTAGAAAATGATCTGTCTGTTTAAATGTATGCTCGATATTGTTTATCACTCTACAAATACATCCGTACACCAGCTGTTATTCTATCATTATAGATACTAGAATTAGGTAAATATCATATACGATATGAAACGTCTAATAACACGTCTAACTAACTAACTTAATTATGACTATATTTCCTTACGATAAATTCTAGTTAATTAATCTTGATCCATTAGTCGTTACATAGAATATCTCATCAGCACTATTTTATTTAATAAGTTATATGTTTATCAGGCTGTGTCCATCCTTTATCTCCTTTATTGCTATCATGTCTATTAGGTCGGCAAGGTGGCGATGTAAAGTTGTCTGTAAGAAGACCGCCTTCACCTCTGTCTATTATTATTGAATACCATGTATTTATTTTGTTTTCATTATATCATATTAGGTATTCAGACAGAATAAGGCATATACTTCAAAATAAATTGTTGAAATTTGTAACAGTTTTTGTAAGTTTTTTTTAATAATGTACATGGTACAATAATTTTAAATATTTCATATAATACAGGAGGTCAGGGTACTACTTCTTCATATAGGAATCTCCCCCAATTAGAATATATGAAAATAGAATTTATACATTTATTCTAATCTTTAACACTTAAATAAGTCTAGAATGTTAGAGTCTGAGTAGATGACGATTCCATAACTTGACTGCATGATATTTTAGATTGAAGTCGATATTCATTTTAAACTAAAAAATAATTTTATTCTTTTTTATACTTTTCGTATCAGTTTTTAGTGGTTGAAATATTAATTTGTGAACAATAAAGAATAACGGTCGCATTTTGACCCAATAGTTACAATAATTTTTACTAATTTATTACGAATGACATGATATTATTATATTATGACACATTAATAACTACTCTTATTATATTATTATAATTTAAAAAAAAAGGTATAAACAAATAAATGTTAAGATTTTTTACCTTTAATGTTTTTACTAGCAAAACGAGATACTAGCCGCCACAGAGATACAAAACTATATGAAAATACTGTAAAGATAATAATAAAGGCTGTAAGGGCTATAAGAACAAGTTCCAGCTCGTAATACTCGGCCCAGGACATGTTGGCGGCAGGCGAACGTAGATGCTGTGCTCCGCCGTGACGTAGCACGTACTCGATCCACCACACAGCGCGCTCCAGTGGCGTTTGAGGCTGATCTAACATCTGCTCCCGAAGTTTCAGTATATTTTCGCGATAACTGAAAGAAAAATATTTTTACCAAAAATAAATCGAGAAACGAACTCTAAAGTGAATGTTTTTTATAGTTTGTAAATATAAATAATTCCGAGCTTGTGCAATAAATATTTTGTATACATATACTATAAATAGATATAGACCATAAATTAAATATTAAGCGTATAGTAGCGTAAACTAAATTAAATAAATACTACAAGAACTGTACCTCCTTTAAAGTAATCAGATACTACACCGCATTTAAAGCTATCATGTAACTTATTTATGAGTTCTGTCGAATATCTCTAAACATGTTGACCGCAGATATAAATCCATACCTACTTAAATATTTACAAAAGATTCTTTTACAGTTACAATAAAAGTATTTTATTTTACCTTGTGTTAGAAATAACGGCATCAATAGCATTCTTTAGCTGTAATTTAGTGAACGTTGACAAATCAAGTTGAATACCAATTCTAAAGTGTTCATATTGTTCTGCGTTGTACCATTGATCACCAAACATGGGAAAACAAACTAATGGAACTCCAGCGGTTATTGCCTCGTCTGTAGACTGTAAGCCTCCCTGTGTCACAAATGCTTTAATGTTTGGATGTCCTGCAATTATGTTTTTGATAGTGTTAAAGTATGGCAATATATCGGAACGGTAACGACCGATGTCAAAAGTTTAAATAAAAAAAAAGATACAATTTCCGTATCATTGCTTTTTATATGTCACATAGGGCATTTAAAAAAAATAAATAAAATTTGTACATACTTAAAAGATCAGACTGGGGTAACCATTTTGATATTTTTATGTTTTCTGTTTTTCCTAGAAGTTCGTCATCATTCCATTTAAATAAAATATCATATGGTAGCTCCGAAAGTGCTTGAGTTAAGACTTTCAATCTCTCAGATGGAAACATCGTTGGATGAACATTAGTGCCAAAACTTACGTAAACAACACCATTTCTAGATGAATCTAAGAATGTTTTCAAATCCTGTAAAATTAATATCTATTATGCAATAAAATAAAATGTAGTAGTTCAACGTAATGTGACTAAATTATCGATACCCACTAATATTTTACCAATATAAAAATACCATACCTGTGGAAGTTCTGTTTTACGTTTTTGGTGCAATCCTCCCATAAATATGACATTCGGTGGTACAGGCATATTATTCACCCACATCGGGTGAACATTTAAAAACAGCATTTCAACATTTTTAACTAATTCGTTAATCGACGGACCGTCCTGGCTGAGAATCCTTTGCACCATTTTATTTTCTTCTACTAGATTTTTATAGCTACTGTACATTATTCTTATGTCAAAAAATAGTTCTTGAATCTTTTCCCATATAGATAAATTATGTAACCGTTGACGAAAAACTGTTGGGTATAAAATGGGATGCGTTGGAGTTCCAAAAGTCTGAAGATTTTCTAACGCTGTACCAAAAGAGCTTATTTGTATGACCGGTGCTTTGAAAATATGTGAGAACACTAACGCTTGTCTTGCACAGGCTTCAATCAGTAACAAGTCGAAGCCATTATTTGTTTTAATTAACTCTGTTACCTGTTCTGATTTTATTTGTCTTTCGACAACATTAAGTAAGTTTTGCAAAGTACTTGCTTGGAGTATCCCATCAGATTTGCTTCCGATTTTAAATTGGTTCCCATCATTTAATAATAGCTCACGATAAAAACTGTAAGATATATCGTGTACGTCAATTTCAGTCAAATTTACTGGTGCTTGATCTTTTGAAAATTCCGGATTTGGGGTAATAACGACAACTTCATGACCACGCTTAACTAATTCACGAGTAAGGACACGAAAGACCACTTGATGGCTAATCGACGGTGCTGGATACACAGCTATTATTTTTGCTGCATTTGTGATAGTTATTGCACTTATGAAAAATACACATAAAAAATATGTAGACATTTTAAAACGTTTTTTAAATTAAAATAAAGAGATTATTACGTTCGGCCTACACTTCCTGACAGTTACAGCTTATGAGCAATTGGTAACTTATAGGTTACGCAAAGAATTTTTGTAATGTCATGTTACCTTGTATATTATAATAACAGTATTATAAAACAAAAATTGAAGGCTACTTTTATCTCCTATTTAATAAAAATAATTCTCGTGTCATGGGTGTGCGTGATTGAATTCCTCCGAAACGGCTTGACCAATTGTATGTTCAAAAATATATTTATTAGATTTAATGTGTTAAATCAAGTATTATTGTTTTTTTTCTAAAGCCCATATTTTGCACGTGGAAGTTAATATTTTACATGATCTGTAAACCTTATATTTTAATATGATTTAATTATAATTATACACATTTATTAAAATTAACTAGTGACCTAAATTAGTTTGCTGAAAACGTGGGAGCTACGGAAATTTTATCAAACACCTTTATGTTACACAATCTTGCACAATGTTTACACTATGTTATATTGTCACAGTCTGTAATATATATAATAATATCATCGTTTTCTGTCAATCATTGTTTTGATAGAGATAATTAAAATAGGTATAATGTCACTGCATTAATTTAGAAGAAACATAATATAAGCATTATAGTACAGTAGTCTGTGAGTAGTACACTTACATAACTAAGAAAATTGTGTAAAAAAAAAATTAAAATATTTTAAAATATTCAAAATTTTAAGCCTAAAATTATATTATAATCATTAGTCCAGACACAGTACGAATATAATCCACCTAATAGAA
>DWQK01004389.1:0-10480 GCA_018231225.1 Noctuana stator
CTGGGTCCATGTAACTGCAATACTTTTTAACCTTCAACGTTTTTGATAAATCTTTCTTTCTTTACTTCTTCTTCAAGTATTTCTTCTTTAAGTAAATATTTACATCTTTAAGTAAAAGAAAATAATGGGTTGTCCATATCTATTTATGTTTGACTTGTATCTTATATCGGGTGCATACATTTCAATCATACAAGTCAAGGGATAAAATTTATGTATTTACCATATTAATAATCCAAAAATAAAAATATTTTTTCTATTTCAATTAATAACTATTAGAACTGAAAGACTTAAAAGTAAAAATATTTTCCCTATAGTCCCACAATATTTCGTAATCTCTGGTAGGTACAATACAGTAAAATGTATTCTTCTATTGGTTGGATCAAGATCAAAAGCAATTTGTTATGATTAAATCACTTTATTTCACTATCTACGACCATTCTAGTTCCAACTCTATCTATGTTATGTACCTTTATAAAATAGTCCTAAGTGTCTGCTAAATATTAAGGTAAAGACATTATTTAATTAGAAGAGAAAATTTAAAAAAACATTGAGTAATTAGTTAAAATAGGTAGAGTGTATGATATTGGTATTTAATGAAAAAAGACAATGCGAACCATTACGCACCACATTCAAAAATGTTTAAGTTAAAGCCTAATCAACTTAATAATAAGCTAATTAGTAAAAATAAATACTTAAAAATAACACGAGTACAATGAAACTACACTGGCTTTACATATTAATATATATATTAAAGATTTTATACCATTGTTAAATGGCTTTAAAATCAAATGACTTTTTATATGTTGTTTACAAAAATTAAGGTTCCTTGCTAGTTAACGAAGTCATTACTTAATAGTTAAAGCAAATTAGTATCCTATATACCTATAAAGTAAATTAAATATAAAATTTAACAAAATAGTATTATATTCTATAAATTGTCTATCTACATTATTTGTGCTTTAGGGAATGTTACGCGCTACCGTCCCTTCCATTTGGAAATAGATCGACGGTCTTTGTTAGCATCACAATAGATTTTTTGTGACTAAGTAATTGTTACCTTTTTCTCTAACTGTTATAGTCTTGTAAAGGCAGGAAATTGTAAATTATCTAATACCTGCTTCCTAGTGAAATTATCTTTCTTTGTGCGTTTTAAATGTCATTGATTTGAAATGTAGAGTCCGTTAATTTAACTTTTTTAATGGATAAATAAAAAATTTAATAATCTATCTAACAGATATATTGATACCAAGATTATTTTTCTCTTTTAGGTATCTATTTTGTAAGAAATTTTATTAATATACATATCTTATGTGCTTCATTGTGTGTAAAATATTTTTATTTGTATCTATCTATTGTATAAACATGTTTATTGTTATATTTTATTATAATAATGGTATTGAAATACAGGTATTGGAATGCAATATAAATGTTAAGATAACATTTATTTATTTTATGTAGAGATTTACATTGAGCAATTATTTACAACCTAATGTCAAATTCATAAAATTCTTTTAATAGTCTTCATTTGACAATAGAGGGGTGTCTATATTTGGAGACGTTTTCTGTATTATACTTGGCCTGCATTCAAGGTCTATTTTTATTTTCAGGTTGTTCAACTCTACTCCTTGTAATAAAAAAAAATTGTTAAATATAAAAATAATAGCACTTCAAATCTTACAAAAACTGAGAAACTATATTGACACAGTAATTACATGTGTCATTTTTAAACTTGATAATTAGATAGGTAGGTATATACGTATTGCACTGTGAACATTTAGTCATGCACCGAAACTTTGTAGGTATTAATGGCGCTTAGCCACGGCAACCATCCAGTACAAAAGAAGTTTAGTTCGAAGTTTAAAACGGTTTTTTTGTATCAAGTAGCTACAAAATGTGCCGGAGTTTTTGGTTGAAACAAAATAGACACTACACGAGAATGGTAGAGCGACCAACCTCCGTAGTCCGTTGAACCAAACACGTTGCTGTTTCACAAAAAAATAAATATCACCAATTGTCATACAATAAACCAGTCACTTTATTTATTTCAGAATCATAAAACACAATATAAAAATATTATTAAGTTATAAAATAAAATTTTCCGTTAAACAAGTTTTGTGTCGTAGAGTTTCGACGAAGTTAGACACGATACCCGAACACACGTCTGTCGGGTGTGCCGGCCGGCGCAGAACTAGCCCGCCAGTTTCATTCCGAACAAAACTTTTAAGTCATGGAGACGGCAAAGCTATGTCGCGCCTCTACAACTCACGCACACAGCCATGTCTGACACCCTATGCACAAACACGAAAGCGAGCTTCCAAGTTCACTAAATAGACGAACACAAACACTAATGCACGCGAACACCGTCTACCCCCTGTTCATGAGACGGGAGAGTGAGACGGCAATATCAACAATGTATTTAGGCCTGTGCGTGTAAGTAAGAGAGTCACTATTGAACAGATGTATATCATTTCACGCAGGTAAGTATTGAAAATGTTGGTGTGTATGAATGAGACGGCGTACAAATTTGGCTTAGGCAATGCCGGTTGCGTGCGACAGGGACAGGAAGTGTTCAAGTCACCCACTATGCATTCCTTCCTGATATGGACGCGCCGTCGTACGGTCGTACCTTTCGATCGTTCAAGTGGCAGATGAAGCTTTTAGGGCTGTCACCTTATACTTGAGTAATTAGCACAACAATCGTGAGCGTTTAAATAAGACTTGTTGGTTATAAGGGTTTTGCTTATTGTTGTCAATCACTTTTAAAATAAAATGTTTGGTACCTGAAGCATGCCTAAAAACAGTTAAAAAGTGTATGTACTCGTATAATATTAAACATAATGTTTTATCAGTATAGAGTAAAGCGGTCTTAAGCTTCCAACTTGTATTTATGATAAAGAATTCACAAAGTTTAAGCTGGCTGTAGCTGTCAGTCTAGTCTAGAGTAATCAACCAATTTTTCATATTATGCGCGTTTTATAAATTAATTATCACTTGCTTGCTCTTATTATACTCAAACATTATAAGGTGTCATTTACTGGAATATGAGTTTTTCACAATAAATTATTTTGACACGAGATGCCAGGAGTGCCAGCCCTTTGCCAAGTTGTCACAGAGTAGCAAATACAGAGAGTAAGCAGGTAAGATCCATTGCTAATTTAGACAAAAGTTAAACGTTATTGTTTGCTAAATGAGTTAAATATGTTATTTTTGAATGCGTTTCTTTATTTGTGTAGATAAAGGTATTTAAAATTGAATTATAATATTGTGGATTTATAACTACTAAAATTATTCTTTAAAAACTAAAAAAACTTTTATAAAAGTATAATTAAAAACACTACACGTTTTTATTCTTTAAATAACAATTTAATTCTTTTTTTCCTATGATTACTTACCTAATTTTAATAATGAAGAAAATACGATATCCAGATGAGTGTAATCCCAAAGCGAAAATATAACATACATCGAGATACAGAAACCAACAACGAAACAAGACTACAAAACATCGCAACACCATAAAAAACCCTTGTTCGAAAATAATACTTTCGAAGCATGAGTCTTTGAGGTAACATAATTTTGTTTATAAAAAGGTCCGAAGAACGGGTGGATATCAGAGACCCAGAGAGCGTCAGGCGAAACACTTCTGCGAAACCGGAGCCGCGCACCGGGCCGACGCTAACTCGCCGCGACACCGTATCACAATATACAATATGTTTCCACTAACCCGACGCACAAATTAGTATTATGTTTACACCTCCACTCTTGTACCTTTTTCATTCTTTACAAATAGTGACAGCTCGTCTTCACCAAGATAGAAACAAAACTCTTAATTCTAACGTTATCACACGTCAAAACTGCTATCGGACTCGACGTGGCGATCGCTCGAAAGTACAAAAAACATGTGAAATATGACGTGTTTTTGACAGCTTGACACGGGTAAAGTGTTCGTGGTACACTTCATTAACTTTTCGGGTCTCAGAAATCCCTAGTGCGAGGCTGTGGTTTCCACAAAAATTCAAATTGAGACGTGTTTCACGTCAGATAGAGCTAATACGTATCGTACAAAATACAGAAAGTTGCTTCAAAACTTACTTAGTTTAGAAAATATACAAATATAAGTATAAACTTTTTAGGGCAAATTTATTTTTCGTTAATCTTCACTATATTTTACATGGTACAAACGTGTCTGCGTATTCGCACAAAGTTAAATTGTCGGCACCTAGTCTATTTCTCCTACAGGTATTTTTATCTCGATACAAATTCTTTGGATAGGACATCCTTTACATTTTTGCCTTAGGCTGAGCAACGTAAAGTAAAGCAAATGTAGGTACTCTTTAATAAGATAGTTTTTTTTTGTCTGAAAATTTTCCTTCAAGGTAGGATATGTAGCAAATTTTCTTGGTAGAGTAAATACTTGTAATTTAATAGTTGAAACTAAGACATTTTTATTTCATTAATTACTATAATATGTTCTACACAGTAAAAAATAATTGGAAACGTACTTAAAGGCTGAATATATGTAAATGAATTTTAACATTGTAGAAACTAATTACTGTAATAAATTAATTTCAAATGACCTAATTCCTTTTTTTATGTTTGATGATAATGAGTTTTGACAAGCCTTTCAATTTGAATTTCCTCTTTATTTTATAACCTTGTCTTGTACTGTTAAACCACAATATACTCATACAATTAAGTTCAATACTTTAAGTAATGCACCCTCTGATATAACTTTTAATTGTTTTGACATAACTCATCTGAATGTGGAAATGAAGAGAAAGAGAAGTATGATTCTTAAGCGTGAAATAATGACGATCCATTGTTGGCTTCTCAGGATCGAATAAGTCGCTATTATATTTCTTAGAAGGAGCTCCACAATGGCGTACCACGGCTTTGCTGTCAGCGATACAATAAGCAGCTGTTCTTAGCTTATTTTGTAGAAGCTGCACAGTAAGACGTACGGGGGACGACGTAATTCTACCTGTCCCTTAGATTCGGTAAAGGAATAAGTCCGATTGTAACATTCTTTACCGTTTATATGTCTTTGTAAAGGTAACTCTACTTTGATGTCTATACGTAAGTTATTTATATTCTTATAAACCTTAGTCTTGGATTAACTAAAAATAAAGGCGACATGACGGAAAGGCATTCTGCAATCTGCGAGAGATAAATATGACGTAGAACTGTCTTCGCGGCACTTAAAAATTCAAAAAGAATGCAGTGAAATGTTAGACCGCTCGTATGCTGGAGATACCACCACATAATTCGCAAATTCCTATGAATTTTTACGCGAAAACTCGATGGCAATTGTCCGGCCGGTTGCCGTGTGGTCAAAAATATTGCAAATTGTGCAGCGAGCGTCAGGAATATAATAGTAGCAATAACAAAAGTGACTCGAGCTGACCATTGATTTGGATTTCACGTCAGCAACCAAAAAATGAGTGCTTTTGTGCCAAGTCCGGCTGCTGGATGTCAATCCAACTGTTCATGCACCTGCTATGAAAAGTCCGATAAAATTGTTGGGTCGACGAACCGCTGACAGGAATATTAAAAGATGTAATCTCTATTGTGATTGTGTGTTCGGCAACTTAAATGTTTAGACATGGCTTCAAAAAATCATGGTATAAAATTCTTCATTGTTGTCTTTATTTTCCATAGTACTACGTACCCACACAACTTACTCCAAGTACACATATTTACCTACTCAGATAGCCACTCAAAAGGCCTCAAGTTTTATCTACTGCAATGGAACCAATTCGTAATAAGCCCGCGCTCTCCGAAGTAGTCCGAAGCACTAGAGTCACCAGAGGTCATTAATCCATCTTTCAACTTGTCTGTTGTCGCGGGGCAAGTACAATCAATTCTTTATGTAGGCACATGATATTCCGGTAAAACAGATGTAGAAATTATGCTATTCCTAAAGGTTGAAATCCGTATCTTGTACTTAATAAACGTCCAAACAAGATAGCCGTCGGATGTTACCTGAAGTTAACTTGACGTTTACCAGACATCGTTGGAGTTAAAAATTGTTGGCTACTAAGCGGCGAGACTTAAATAATGTTATATCTGCTATACCTATTTACCTAAATTAAAATTTTACTGTAATGTAACTATGTAGTTTTTTTGTGAAATTCGACACAAATAATAAAGCATAGACAATAATAATTTCGATAATTAAACAGAAAAGACCGCTATTATCGTTAATCACACTGATACCTACTACCTGTGTATTTACCTACTTATCTCAATTGACAATGGTAAGTAATTGAACAAAATGAATAACTTATGTCCTAATATTTCACAAGGCAAAGGTATCAGGTGTTTAAGTATGGATCAGAATCGAGGTGTAAGTAATAAATCAGTGTTATTGTTGTGATTTGTTGTGGCGTTCGGTGCGACGCGATCGAGCGCCCTCTAGCGGCCATTAGTTTGATTAGCTCGTCCGCCACGCACGCTGATTGTGCGAACGCTCGCTTTGATTGATTCCTCAAATGGCACCGATTCAGTGCTCACTTTATTTTCATTGATACACGGCGGGTCACTGCAGGCACGTGCAAGTTTAACTTATAAAATGTTCCCTTTAACTGACAACGCTTATGTAGACGGTAAATTGTCTTGTTACCCTATGTTGTTACCGTTGCTACCTATGTATCATGTTAGATTATATATGTTTGTTAAACACTATTATACGAGTATTAACTATGCAGTTATATGTGAGTTATTGCCAGTTTCCGAATCAAAAATCACTTAATCAACTGTCAAATCTATTGTCTAGCGTCTATTGATTTACTGAAAGCATCTTTAACAGAAGGACATTTAGAAACGTTTAGAAACATAAATTGATATTATGACAGAGCCGTTACGAGTAGGTAGGTATGTTACGATATGTTACATGTTTTAGTTGAATAAGATTTTGATTAGCCTTTCACAAACCGACGGACAAGTTTAGTGGCCGAATTATCCACTCTAATATGAAATTAAGTATTCAAAGTAGATGTTTCGTATACAAGATTAAGTATGAAGCGACCAATTTAATCGACTCTAAAAAAGGGAGAGGGTTTTCAATTCAACCGTACATATGGTTTTATAGTTCTCAGAACAGTCAAAATTATCAACACATAATAAATGAATGGAACCAATACAAAAAGAAACTAAGATTACCCTGATAATAAATAATTTCTTATTATCTATTACTTAAATAGTACCTTAATACAGGTTCAAATGACTCCATTTTCGAACTAAAACTAAAGAGGGAGAGGGGAAAGTAAGTAAGAATATAAACAATTGTGTTTATCCAAACAGAACCCAAACGTTCAATGTCAATGTAAGGTAAATGTGTTCGGTGGAACAACGCATCGTTCCGAACAAGTGTAGGCGAGGGTAAAGACGGGAAGACTGACAAAAACTTGACGAATAAAGGAAAGGTCGTAGGACGGACCTCGGATCCCCGCATAAGGCGCTCGCTTGAATGACGATGTCATGTTTATTTGCCTTAAAAAGGGAGACAGTACTTTCAAACTGTAGAAACATGTTTTCTTCCTTAAAGGCGTAAGACGGTGAAGTGTAGTTCCAACATGAATCTTTTAGTACGGTGTAATAGGACGACCTAGCTAAACAAATAGTGGAAATAAACTCGAAAGAATTAGAGTTCAAAATAAATATTCATTCTTCTAGATGAGTATATCTGTGTATGCTGTGTATAGTTTCAAATTTATTCGATCGCCATACTATGTAGTTTTTAATAAGATTTTAACATCTTCTCTGTATAAAAAGACGGAGAAAAATTCTAAAAAAAGTACCTTTGCTTAATACAAGGCTGCGATTCACTGAACGTCGTAACACTGCAAATAACTTTTTGTAAGAAAGAGAATATCTTTTAAGCTGCAGGACTAAAATAAAACTGTAGTCACGAATCCATGTCTCGTAGTACGCTCACAGAATTGAGAGTAAACCGCGTGAGTACAAAGCTCGGCATTCAGGGCCGAAATCGGAGGTATGTTTAATTTTAGTGAAAAGAACTTTGGCGCTAAATTAGTTTTCGTTCAATCCCGCGCACGTGATCTGATTGAATAATTGCATTTTTCCCTTTCACGGGCTGGCCACAGTAGAGATGCGTATCGTTTCGATCGAGGGAGTTTCGTTAAATCGAAGTCGGGCTACAACTCACGAAGTGGACCATCAAACTGCAGGAAAAAGGACAAAACAAAATGTATAAAGGAAATTGCTTCCACAAATCCACTCGTATCTTGGACAATAAACGTGAAACGGCGAGCCGCCCTAATAGCAATGAAATCACGAAACCAAAACTGTCTTCCAATCGGTTTCATGCGATATCTGAGTTTAAGCATCATAAGCGATCAGATTTGATGTCATACTCGGATATATAATAATATGTGAAGAGATAACTTTGGATACTTTTTAAGCACCTAACGGACATGAGTCTGAAATTCGGTATAGGTTATGATTTACCATGAATATGTAGAGAAGGCGAACAAAATCATAAAATATACAATAACTTTCACAAATACAATAACTTACATGGAATAAAATTATAATGGTTGAACTTTGAACCAATAGGCGAGCTTCTGTCAGTACCTAAAGACACGAATACGTTAAAAAGTGCTTCATATCAATTCAAGTTTATTAAAGCTTGTAAAAAAGGCACTTGCGGTAATAGAAACTCAAGTTAGTTATAAGTAATGTGTTACTTATTTATATCGGAGAATGTACAACACGAATGAAAAGTTCGTAGGACTTACCTCCGTATAATAATTCTAAATTCATAAAAAAGGAATACCTTTAGACTAAGGGTAATTAATAGCAAGCAATTACGTAGTTTAATTACACAGGTACGGCTAGTCTGGACTTTAGTATTGCCTATTAAATAATTATTAGAACGTATTCGGAAGCAAGGTACTTATTATTTCTCACACGTGCATGGAGTAGACCTTTCTGTAAGGCTTGAATTAAATTTGTGGCGTTGTAAAAGTTTAATTAATACATTCTACATAAAATAGTTTTCATTATTTGAAATATTTTTGGACAATTTGGTGTTTTAAGTGGCAGTGAAAGTTTTTAAGTATTTCTGCAAAATCGACGTCATCCTATAGACTAAAGTTTTACGTTCCGTTGGTTAAAGGTGATACGTACCTATGTATGTACCTATGGGTAAACACAAAATACTGATACAATTATTAAATTGTTTAAAAATACTTGTATCATAGATTTTAAACATTAGCATGGAAAGTACATATTATTTAACTATACTGTAGAAAATTACCTGTCAGGCGCACTAAAGCTTGGTTAAAGCATAGAGTGAAGAAGCTAAGGGAGAAAAAATATAAGATACTTTTATGAAGTACCTAAACCTCTAAATATTTTGTACATAAAATATTTTATTAATTGAGAATTTAATAGAATTAATAACTTAAAATTTAGAAGACAAAAAAAACTGTCTTTAGAATAAAAGTAAAAAAAAAATTGTTACAGAATCTTTTAACGCAGTAGGTGCCATTGTATGATTTTCATTATTAACTTTTATTATTGTGGCGTATTGTTGTACAACAATCATTATTTTATTTATTATGAACCGTATTTCACAATTTAGTTCTGTACGGTAAATATACGTTATCTGTGATTTAAGAATAACACCATATTTTACTGTCTATGTTGTGACTACATTTACGCGAAACCGGAACCAAACTTAAAGACCTTTTGGTAGACAACATTATAAGTAGACAAACTGGACAAACTGTTTTCGGTCACGCAACTATTCACTATCAGAATTTGAACTTGTACTCCAGCAGTCGCAGTAACTGTAGACAGGTAAATCAGTGTCAAGGCTAAGTAATTTACAATTACTTACATCAATTTTATCTATTTCAATTTAAAATAATGATATCATTGGAATAGTCTAAATAATAAAAGCTAAGCTGCCTGGTACACCTATGACCAATATGAGCATGTCATCTCAAAATAAATCAATATTATTGTCTCTGACTGAATAATTTTTAGGGATTACTTCATGTAGTATTGACGCAAAAAATCCTGGAAAACTGATGAACAAACTACAAAGTAGGTACACAACGGTCTATTGAGTTAAGTCGGTTTAGTGTAATACTAACATGCTTGTAACATAACTTAGAACCCGCATCACGTCGTGATTACCTAACCAAAATTTTAAATTTAAAACATCTTGAATTGTTATAATATAAAAACTTGAAGCAAAGATTCTAAATTTAATCCGCAATGTTCTATATACTTGTAGGCCTTGTGAAACAAATTTGCAACTTCGTATGTGTGGAAATTGATAGAAACTCGTTTCTATTCAAGAAGTTAGTTGTTGGGATCGTTACACTTAGCAACTGTTGAGGACTTGCTCAACGTTCGGCAGCTGAACAAGTTTATGATTATTCCTGTACATCAAAATATTGTAAGTAATATTGAAATTCGAGCGTTTCAACATAAGTGTAACAACGTGTAG
>DWQK01004390.1:0-10480 GCA_018231225.1 Noctuana stator
ATAAATTTTTATTAAAATATTACTGAAAACATGTTTTTAAATATAAGTTTAAAAAGTACAGATTTTTGCAAGATACTCGTAGAACGATTACATACTTGTCACGAATTAAGAACCAAACAAAACTTGAAGCACGGAACTTCAAAAGAGCTGACCTTTGCAAGAACGAATTGCAGTTGGCTAAGAATGAGTCAGGGAGTCATTCAACTCACGATCGTATCTGTGCAACGAACTCGGTCACTCGATCAGCACAACATATCCTTTTTAAACACTCTGACTCATTAATTGCTTAAGGAGCTAGAGGGAAGATAAGTCACTCGAAATTCGCGTCAATGCGTGATATCTTCTAAACATAAAGAAATTGGTAACTTGTGGAAAAACGATACAAAATATGTTAGATTTCCGTTAAGTTCTTCATCTTCATGAATTTTATAAATCATTAGATTCGTCCTAAAGATCAAGTAATACAAGTACAAACATTGTGTAAACTGCTAGTTTATGATACCACAACCATAAGTAAAATTTCACTTTATTGTGACATTGGGGAGCAGTTGTTATCACGATAGTACCTGTAACTACTCGTATGACATTACTACAGCAGTGTTGGGTTTAATGTGTTTCACGAAACAAACTTACGATTAGCAACACTACAATAATAATAATAACGCTTCACACTCATAGCCCCACACTAGGATTCCCTGTGTCGTGGGTGCCATGGACACACACAAGAAAACTTCACAAACACCCAGACCGAGAACAGAAATTCAAATTCATCATTTAAATTTCTGCCCCGCCGGGGATCGAATCCGGGACCCTTCGAATGGTGTTTGCTACTAACTATCACGTTTGCTACTTCTTTAAAACAATTGTATAAGTACACAAAAATATCCAAGTATCGTTCTAGCCACATACTACGATTGTGTCCGGACATGCAAAGTTTCCGTGGCATCCGCAATTTAATTCTATATTAACATTTAAAACCATTTGCTACATTAAAAATTCCCAAAAAGCTTATCTCCTCAAAAGTTTTTTGAGTCATCAGCACAAAGGTCGGAGATAACGACCGTTTTGCGGAAACGTGAGCTGAATTTTTTATGTAAGTACCTACTTGTATTATTCATTTGTTGATACATAATTTTAATAGCGTAATTATCATGTCCATTCATTGAAATTAATCATCCTTAATTAAAACATCGATAGGTATTCCTGTGGCTGTCAATGTGAGTCAGGATGTGAATCAGCTTTTAGGTTACTTTTATATATCGGCATGACATTCGCAAATCGCAAAAGTGCATGCAGGCCACCTGATGTTAAGTAGTTACTGCAATCCATGGACACTCACGTTAAACTCACTTTATTGTATTTATTTCTAACTGTTAAGACAGAATTTAAAGGCAAATAAATATCTAAGTTCAAATGTTGGAATGAAAAGCAGATGATTAGCATATTGCATTGTCATTACGCCAGTACCTTAATAAGCAAAGTTCATTCATAGAAATTAATCATACATTATTAAAACATCAATTCCTGTGGATGCCTCTGTGACTAAGGACGTGAGTCAGTCATAACCAGCCAAGCTCCTTCCCCGTGGAGCCACGTCATAAGCATGCAATGTGATTGCTAAAGGGGGTGTGTCATTGTTCAATGGTGATCCAGTTATGCATATGTCGTGATTTGAATGTTACACACTTGTAGGCAAAGTGCTATTAAGTAACTGTGTCCTAATTTTTTGTAGTACATATTTATGATTATTTACACTATTAAATATTTGTATGCTTACCGGGCGCTTAAGCTGAACGCTTCAATATAATATATGATAAATCAGTCTATCTAAGGTTAAATAAGAAGATTATTTAAACGGCTTAAAACAAGGAAAGCTTTTTAAAAAGAAATCGTTTTGCTTTTTATTTTACGAAATCCTTGTTCCTAAACAGAAATATTCTAGAAGGAAAGATTTAGAAGAAAAATGTTGTATAATTTATTACTGCTACACTAACATTTAATTCTCAGATGAGTCCGACCGACAGATGTGCGCAAACGCACGCTGTAGGGGCCTTCCTTTTATAATAACCGACCTGACTTTGAAGCGGCAATGTTTTGCTTTGTTCGTCTTTTTATAATGGAAGTCTTTAGTCACATGTTATATTAATAGTAGGAGCCGAAAGCATCCGTAGACATCGTGTCTGTCATATGAATACGTATGGCAGAATTGTTCCTAGCAGATGTATCATTCACTTCGTAGACTTTAGCGTGTGTAGGTTAATTTATACCGACATAATTTATTATGTACTCGTATGTGTTATATAAAAACGAATGAACTCAGACGACATTAATGTAAAATACATTAATTATCAGAGATAACAATCGTTAAACCTGGTCGGAGGCCCTTTGGGCGATTTGACAATTAAATTAAATAAATAACGCTTCACACTCACAGCCCCACTAGTGTGGAACCCTAGTGGAGGATTCCCTGTGTCGTGGGTGCCATGGACACACACAAAGACAAATACACAAATACCCAGACCGGGAACAGAAATCTAAATTCATCATTTAAATTTCTGCCCCGCCGGGGATCGAACCTGGGACCTTTCGAATGGTGGACTGGCGTGGTAACCACTTACACCATACGGGTCGTCAAACAATATCCAAATTAAAACAATTCATCAATTACAATTTCACAATATTGTTGTTTATTTTACTTCACATTCACGGTTTAATTATGCCATAATATAACAACCTCAATAACAAAAACAACTCCGTCTTGTTACTGTAAACATAAAGAGTGTTTCTGAGAAATTTAGTTAGGTATCTGATTTATCACGCGTCGCTTATTTAATATTGCGTAAACAAATTACTGATTTTCAGGTTCAAACTTGAGTAATTTCATGGAATTATTATTTCTTTATTTATTTATTCATCAATAGAATTCCTTCAAAACATTATTTACATTATCTTGACGAAAGAAAATAAGGAAATATTTGCCCAGTTTTGATATAATAAACAAACAAAGACAGTTAGACAAAGTTACTGTAGTTATCTTGCAGGGTATGAATTTAGATTTCCATTCTCGGTATGGGAGTTTTGTAATTATCATATCGAATGTGACACTGGGAATCCTAGTGCGATGATGTGACTGTGAACCGTATATAAACATAATTATATATCAGAGACACTGATAGAAGTAATTAATCAACCGGTAACATATTTTGATTTGACATTCATTTTGGTTGTACTACTGACCTCTTTAATACTCTATCTGTAATATTTAATGGAGATTAGTAGATGCCGTGAAATTGTCGGTTTTCCTACTTTATCTACTTTGTCAACGCAGAGGCCAACTTAATATAAATATATGTAAATCATAATAAATAATGGCTCACTAAATTGTAGTATATTTATATTTTTCAGTAGGTTTTGTAAGGTTTTGTATATTTGGTAAGGAAAGTCCTGAGCACGCTCGATTGTTATTCTCTCGTCACGTCGAGGATGCGTCACGTACATCGCTTTTGGCCTGTTTGACGTCATAGTGACGAGTCTTTATGTACTTGTATTGTGAAATTTGTATTGTGATTATAATTTCTGACGTTGGTACTAATATGCATTTAAGCTTGGCTTTTATATTATTTAGCCTATTATAGTCATAAAAATGACCCATTAGTCACCCATTTTGGATTTTGCTAAGCTCGATTTTTACGTAGGTAGTCGTCCGTCGTCTGGTTTTAGTTTTTAAATGACAACTTAATATAATACATTAAGTGCATTGCACAAGTAGAAGTCATAATTCTTTACTTCCCTGTAAGGAGACCTGCTATTGCTGATAAAATATCAGTTTGAATAATAGGTCTTTTTGGTTGTTATCTATTTCGACTTGTTGAAAAAATGATACTCAGTTTTGTTCATAATCTCTGGATTTTTTTTGCCATAAAGAACTTTATCCCTTGTTTCAATAGTTAAGGTGCCAAAATTATCGGCTTTATATTCTTCTTGCTTCTACCTGAGTTTATGAGTACCTCGGGGTATTATTCTCAAACGCCTTAAAATAATCATATCGTAGGATAAACCTCGATTCTTGTTAGTGCCTACAATTACAAAATACGTACTCCAACGTACGGGAAATAATGTTTTAAAGTTTGACAGGGCTTGAAACAAGTTTCGTAAGTTTAGAAAATTGTAATAGAATTAATCGTAACTATCATAACATAAATTGCTAACCTCTTAGTATGAGAAGTGGAATTTGAATATAAAAACGAGCAATGAATACGGTCACTTGTAATTAAGACGTTTGACTTGAAAACACCTGATTTGTTGCGGCTTGCAACCCGATGACCCGATAATCGAGTTGTCCCTAAATATTTATTTATTTATAATCTCAATGTTTATAAATGATTCATAATGCTCGATTGTTTCGATGTTATCGAACTCTTACCTTTATCTGATGTACAGTACTTAGAGTGTCACAAACATAAACGTCATTTGAACACCTGCCCCAAAAGTGACTCATTATTTCACGTGGATAAAGCTAAGGGTGCTGTGCACCCTTTTGTTGATTTCGTAGTCCGTACCTACTTTATATTGTGATCTTTAAACCTGATCTTAAAATAGTATTTACTGAGGTTCACGGTAGTCTATTACTATGCTTCCGCTGTCCGTATTTCGGTAAACTTGCAATGCTAGATATATCTATTAAACACTAATAAAAGTAGAACTGCATTAATGAAACCCTAGTTTCAGAAACATATTAAAAGTGTATTTGTTAAGTTATTTATGCAATACATAGGTATTGTAAACAACGACGACAAATAAATATATTATATAAGCAACCTCTCTACACTCTACAGCAATTAAAATCGTAGTTGAAAAATATGCTATTTAAAATATTTAACTTACTTTTAAAGTTAAGTTTAACTATTAAAAGGGCACAATGTGTGCGCACCCTAATGCCATATGTGTTCAACGACAGACAGGGAAAGACGATAGGGGTAAGTGAGTCATATTTGGCAGCTGATTACGAGAGGAAATACTTATGACGATTCATTGTACTATTGTGCATATATGGCTAGCACTGTGAAGAAGTTATCAGATGTTGTATAGAGCCCAGCTTCTAACTTTACACGCCCTAATTCTACTAGACTTAACTCCACAACTCCACACCCTAGTCAAAACATGTAGCTTGGCCGTTTCTTTATTACGAGAAGTATTGTATAACTGAGAAGTAATGAACAGTGAATACATTTTTCAACTAACGCCATTTCACCGGTCTGATTAAAATAAACAATTTTACGTAGTTTTGATAGCTTAATAATATACCTACTTAGAAAGCTAGAGTTGCTAAGTTGACAAGATTTCATGCAGGTACAACTTATCATTAAATTTTCAGTCGAACTATGTTTAGCTGGCACTGAACGAATGCTGTATATTACGTATATACAGCATATACCTTAAGAAGAAATCAACGCACAACTTACCATTCAATAACAGAGAGAAATTACACATACTTATTGTTATGTGGATGGCGTCATCGATAGCAGATTCTGAGAGCATTCACCCGCAAGCTTAGGTCATCCTGTTTAAATGATCTCAGTTGTTAGGTGGGTAGGGACTTAATCAAGACTGTCAGTTGTTTACTATACCTACAAAACGTACTTGCCTTCAAAAAATGTAGTAGTATTTTATCGTTAATGAGTCTGCATAATATGAGCAAACGAGTATAGTGTTAGGCAGCTCAGTAAATCCAACTTTTTTATATTATTCCCGATATATTTTTTTATATTCATCACACGTCAAGTCACAGAGCTATCCATTATTGACATTAACATACTTTTAATTTCATACATTCGAAAAGAGACTGTGTTTAGAAATACCTATTAATAGGTTACATAATGTTACTTACAAGTAAGCGGTCCCTGAAATCCGTAGACACCCACGAGTAACTTCGAACAGGGGAAAAATCCTATCTGAGGTGGTAAGAGAATGAGTTAACATTTTTTATGTAAATTTTTCGTATCATAACACCGCCGTATTGGCTAATCTAGCAACGCTTAGCCGAAACTTAGAATAGAGACTTGAAATTTTGACAAAAGATTACATTATTTTAAACGTTGTCACACAACAAGAAAGGATTGATTTGTATGAGAGTTCCTTTATGTTGCTCGTAGTGTTGGATCAATAAACTTTTGTTAAACTAGGTATTTAATATGTATACGTTAGGTTCTGTGACAGCAACTTTTGTATGAAGCAGTACTCGTATCTTTTATTTTGCGCCAAGTGCATAATATTTATGTTGTTGATTCGTACGTAGATACGTCAGTGAGTTCAAAGCAAATAATGCAAAGCAAATATGTTTTGCGTCGTGAGTTGACGAGTAGGTACAATTAATATTTCGCTTCTAGTGAAATATTGATTGAGACTTGAGTTCCGTCTAGTGTATTGGTTATAATGTCGGTGTCCGTTAGAAATATCTTAGATTCGATTCGCATTATGGCAATTACTTACAAAATCGGGAATTCTACTGAGAAGCTTACATTATCGTGAAGCGTTTTTTATAAAACGCTCTCCTGGTCAGGTCTATCAATAGGTTCGTGCTACTTAACGCGCGTAGTTTCTTCATACATACCTAATCAATGTTTCGAAACGCGGTTGCTGCAACCGTTCGAAATGTTGCTGAATATTTTAATTACACGTTAGAAATCAAGGCAACATTCAAAATACGGCTCAGTTACTCATTCGAGTCTTTTATCATTGTCCCAAAGAGACTAGCGCGCGTATCTACCGCGTAAACGACCTCAAAACGGCATTCGACCTAGTCGAGTCGTAATCCAACATAACAAGTCGAATTTCAAACGTGAAAGTTTGCGTTACGTTACCCGGCGCCTTTCACAATTACATATCTACTTTACACTCTATTTCTAACTAATAAAACTCAAAATAACCCAGCAAAACCAGGGACACGTGCGACTGCGAGGTATTAATGGAGTCGGTTTCAAGCAACAAAGCACTTAAGCGCTTTGGAACTGTGGACGGTTTATACTTGTATTCGACGTGGTATTTTGTCGGAGCGCTACAACGCTGTTAGGTTATTTCCACCGCGCGATGACTCAAGCCTCGGTAAACAGTATGCGGAGCGATGAGTCACCGTTTTACACATTCGCGTGTAGTGTTTGAGCAGTGTTGTCAGTCTACAGTTGGACTCGTCAAGTGGGCAACCGAACCGTTTTAGGCGTTTATATCGCAGATATTACTGCAAAACGCCTATACTTTGCCGGGAACTGACGTGATAAGCAACTCTTACAAACATTTAGTGTGCGTTGAACAGGAACAAGTTTATGTGAAAGTGTAGTGGTACCTAGTTCTAGTTTTACGGTTTCATGTGTGCGTGTCACTAGTGAAACGGTCGATAAAGTTGATGATCGTCTTATGCCATTTGTGAATTCCTTACATTCTTGTATAAGTGGTTCTAACAATGCCTTCTAACAAGAAGTTGATGTCAAAAATGAAACAGATTGCCCAATGGATTTTGGTTGTGCATGTGGTGAGTTACCTGCTCCTTGTTATGCTATTCCCGTCAGGTTAACAATGTATAACTAAGCTTGAGTACCTACAGAAAATCACCTGCAGAACAATTTTTAATATTGTCCATTGCTTGAAATATTTCGTTGCTTGTTATTTTATCGATTGTAATGTTAACCATTCCAATGCGTATCTCTAAGATCCGATGGAATGTTTTGCGTAATCCCACAGTTCCAAACTTTCCAAACAAAGTACCTTGTAAACAGTACCTTGTGAAGGTCTTTGGTTTGCAGCATTCAATCTATGTATGTAATCAAGTAGGTACCTATAGTTTTAAGAATTTACTTTAAGATAGCAAGAAATATGAAATTATAGATTAAGCAAGTATGTTTGTGATTTATAGAGACTATCACTTCTAACTATTAGTGCAGTAAGATTTGTAGGTACCTATTTTAGATTTGATTGAGTTTTATGTTAATTTGAATGAATTAGAAAAAATAAACTGAAGAAGAAGAACAATTAATTTAGATAGATAGAAATAGGTATAGACATGTTCGTAAATCATATTATTATTAAATCTTTGATCAAGAACAATCATTCAATAACCGGTTTGTTTAGGAGATTACCCTGAGTCTGCGGACGTTGTAAGGAATTTATGGGTAAAATCACCTTAAACGTGTTTCGTAGATCAAAATCTAGATACGTTAAATTTTTTTTATCATCGGCACATCGCGAACAACGCAATAAATAAATACAAATCTAAATCAAAGTTAAATCGAGACAGTAGTAGATATTGATTAGAACGCGCCGCCAATCCCTCGGGTTGACTTAACTCAGTTACAAGTTCAAAGAGCAAAGTTTGTCCCGATACACTAGAGTAATCTTTTATTCGGAAAACTTCAGCAAACGGAATTGTTACAAATTTACTACAAATAAAGTTGGAAATGGAGATCTAACTGCAATTTTTTCACTATTTCTTCATACAGCGAACAGCATACCAATTCTTTTTAATAACATTGTGCAACTTGTAGAATTTGTACATAAGTTGAACAGAATGTCTAAATTTAAAAAGTCCGAATCAGCTTGTGTTTCGAGACTAAGAAATACAACAAAAGATGTCGCACTGACCAAGTTGCCGACAGATGTTCAATACGTGCCAAACAAGTTTCCGAATTCCGCTTCCTTGCTCTTGAGTTCTTGCATTTGATTTATCACTAAAACATCCGGTCTCCCATTATGAAACTTAAAACTGCATAATAATTTAGTCCCACTAAGATAAAAGAACACATCAAACCATTTAGCACTTTTATCACTAACAATTATGATAGCACGAAAAGAGCACAGTACCTACCTATTTGGGTTTCAAAACTTTGCCTAATATTGCGATTATAATGTAGAATGACAAAATATTTAAAGGGTAATGAGATGAGATCCTTGAGAAGTGTCGAAATTTCTTCCATAATTGCTCCCTTTATTGAAACATTCGTAAGGGTCTACTTGAGGAGCCCCCGGCCCTTTAGTCTCGGACTGGCAACTTAGTAATTAAGCTTATTTCCTTCCTCAGCTTGTTTTGTCGCTTGAAACAATTGTGTGTATAATTTAGTTAAGTGAGTTAACGCCGTAAGCAAACTCTTGGTAGGCACATCCTCATTAGAAATGTTCTTAAAAGAGTACCATGCTATACAAAATCTTCATTCTAATTTTCATATGAAATAAAAAATATTTAAAATGAATTTTGTAAGTACCTACTTAGTACCTATACTTAACAAGAGTTATGGTTTGAATCTACACTGTAGATACAAGGAATGCATGCCAGCAAACCCCACATAATTGAAAAACACGACTGGTATGGTATGGCTTATGAAAGTGAAAATAAAAAACAATCTGTTTAATTCGGTTGCACGGGACCTGTTTGCGGTCTCTGGTTTGCAGAACGTGACCAGACAGAGGTTGGCGGTGTAGGAATGACCGTGCCAATTGTCTACTCGACGCAGTTCAGTTTTAACGAGGCTTACTGCTTTTTCTAGATTTTCACACTGAAATATTCCCGTGTCAGTTGTCTCTTCTATTTGTTTGCCCGCTGGTTTTGTTTACAGCTTGGTCTTTGTATTGTTTGACCTCGATTTACACTCTTAAGAATTAATAATTGTCCTTTTTTCCCCAGTTTATTTCCCAACTCATTATGACGATGTCTATGATGTCTAGAATCTTCTAGAATTTCTAAAATTTTAATCATAAAGTATGTTAGAAATAGAAATAGTTTAAATAATACCCAAACACAATATTTACTTGTTTTGTAAAAAATTCTAAGGTTTTAAGATAACGATGTATTTTTCGCTGCAGTTACTATGTAAACAAAGTCTGTAGAAGACGCTAATGATTCACTCGACTTGCGTGCACCTCCTAATTTTCATAATCATATTTTTTTACTATGGACATGTTTAAAGAGTTGAGCACTATGGATGTTAAATATTGAAAATTAGTAGGTTTACTATTATTAGCAATTGTTTGTAAATTGAAATCACAGACGTCGTTGTTGATATTAACATTTATAATTTATAAGTGAGATGGAATTTTTTCATAGCAGCACCAATTTGACCTACGAGACGTTCTTTCAGTATATGTCACGCGACACTAACCGTACTATTTTGGGCCGGGACGTCGAGAGGCGTGTCTCCGGTATTAATACATTAGGCCCGGCCGGTGAGTCATATGCCGTCTGAAAGCTTCGTCTTGTTCCACATCCTTCATACTATACGGATTACTCACTGTGGGCGAACCCGGAATCACCGAAAGCACACACTTTCTTTATATCGTGACATTGGCTTTTATTACTCTCGTTTATGTTTATTGTTACTGGCAATTATGGCTCTATATTTTACGCGCAAGCGCAACAAACAATGGATTTAAATAGGCAGAAACTTGACATTTAGGTACCGTATTTTATCTTCAGAAACGCATTTCTGTTTCCGCGTTT
>DWQK01004391.1:0-10479 GCA_018231225.1 Noctuana stator
GTAATATCTAAGCAAAGAGTTTCTTCTTTGTATGTATGTACCTACCTATTAGGGCCCACGTGTTGTGAAAATGTAGGTTATATAGAATTACACATAAGAAATTCAGATTTATCTTTATTAATCTAACAAAAGATGTACGATCTAGATTCTAAGTTTGTTCTCTCGGGTGTCGTTGGGGACCGTAAAAGAAGCGTGCCTAGCTCTAAAAAGCATTAGCAGGACACATATAAATATGTTACAACACAAACATATATTACTTGTATTGTTGTATATATTTATTTACAAAAATCTAAGAACAAATTACACCTAACTCGCGTTACGAAAACAACAGACTCGTACGTAATTCAAATTTTCAAACTTAAGACTTATTTGATTTTATCATAGAAGCTACTGTCTGAACTGGACCAAACTTAGATAGGACCACACGGGTTGCACCAGCTTTCAAATAAAAAAGATTCATCAAAATCCGTTCACCCAGTCGAAAGTTATGAGGTAACAAATATAAAAAAAATACAGTCGAACTGAGACCTTCTTTTTTGAAGTCACATATTATAGTAAAAAAGAGATATTTCGTAAAACATTAAAGTATCCGAAAACTCTATCACTAATTAAAATGATACAAATTAAATACTAGGTAGGCTAGGTAAGTATATCAAAAATGTAATTCCAAATTATGGAGTTTCATAATGTATATGAAAAACTCTGTACGCACAATATTCCATCAAAGCTAGGCCCAAGGGATACATTACCTTAGGACCCATTTGTGGGGTCAAAAAATACGCAAACAGACCCGCGCCGGCTGTATACCAGCCCCATTCTCTGTTATTTTGTAAAGAATAATGCCACAGGGAAATAATATTGCACGCAATAACTAAATTGCCCAGTTGGACATTATCGTTACCCGCCAACGCCATTGCAAAAGGTATCAGACCAGAGACAAGATGAAGAGTGCTGAGCGAAGAGTCGCCTCGATGTAAATCCGCATTTAGACAAGGCAGAGCAAGGTAGCGAGTTGCCTTGTAACTTATTTCGTAGGCTGGCTTGAAATCGTTGTTGAAGCGTCCGCCTAAAAGCAAACAATAGCAATTTTATAGAAATGATGAAATTATAATACTCTCACACTATCAACAAAAATGGACAAAAATTACTATAACTATTTTGAAATCCATAACTAGCCCCAATTTTGCAATGTTTAAGACAGATTCACTCAAATTACAAATATTGTCCTTAAAGGCATGTAGGTAACTATAGTGTAGTGAGCTAGGGCGCATATTCAATACTAAGAAAAGCTAAGCTAATAAGCTATCTACATACATTCTGAGCTAATGTTACAGAGATAACTAACTCTGATAGTGAAGAAATCCCAATATTCCGTGTATGAAGAAGTTGGCATGCATCCCCGGATGTGTGTAACTCCGACCATGCATTCGGCTAAACCCTCTAGCGGCCACACAGCACAAGACAATATGCCCGATTGCAGCGTTAACGTCATCTTCATGTTGGCCCATAACACCTTATGACACCTTGATAAATGCTTTGATTGACGTAGACAAATACAATTCTATATTCTCATCGAGGTAAATGACAGATGATTGATTTTCAAAAACAAAACTCATTCATTACTGTTGCATTTTGTAGCTCTTTTGCTCTGTTATTAACTTTAAATTTGACAAGACTCTATAATCTTTTATTTATTTATATATAACAATATATTATATTATAAAAAAAGTACCAGCCGCGTCTTATGTATACTATATACTCAGTCATACCATGGTCATCCCGATTGTAGCGGGGAGTGAAGTGGAGGTGGAGGCGTAAACGATGGCGGACAAAGTTGCGGGCATAATCTAGTATACAACTAGGTATAAAGTTAAATTAAACGCATCTTGAATTTTGATCGTTCAATCGTTTAAATCGCTCGTTGATCTGTAGACACAGAGTAAATATACTTTTGTTGAGTCTATGGAATACAATACAATAGAAGTATCTTTAGTCTGTGATACAATAAATAAATGTTCATAGACAACACAAGACAAGTCAAAAGCGCAAAGCAGGCTGAGCGGGCATCCATTTTGCTGCAAAAGGCGTAAGAATATTACAAAAAAGTAACGCCTTAAATCGTCGCGTGTGCTAATAACTATTTTATATTGATCAATAACACAACAGTGAATAAAACAGTATAATGGCTGCCAGTGATTCCGGGACGGATGAGTCACTCTACCCCATTGCGGTATTAATTGACGAGTTGAAAAACGAAGATGTCCAACTTCGGTTGAATTCGATCAAAAAGCTATCAACCATCGCTCTTGCCCTGGGAGTAGAAAGGACCAGATCAGAATTGATTCCATTCTTAACAGAAACCATTTACGATGAAGACGAAGTATTACTTGCTTTGGCCGAACAACTCGGTAAGAAATAGTTGTTGACTTATTTTTATCTAATACCTACATTACTTTTCTATCTTAATAACGAGCTTATTAAGAAATTGGGCAGGGGAGGGTAACTAAGTCAATCGGTACTCAACTATGTTTAAAAACTTCATATCACTGAACAATGTTAATAAATACCTTCCTTATAGCATGTCTAGTTATGAGGAAGTATTGTTTAATTTACATTGTTCTCAAACCCGAACAAAAAGACCTGTAGTGAGTTAACAAAATTGATGTGAACCCAATATTTACCCGTCCATATTCTCTTATTATTTCTTCTTTCCTATGTCATTCTTCCATAGATGAAATTGGAAGAAATAAATAAAATAACGCTTCACACTCACAGCCCCTCACTAGGATTCATTATTAAAACAATAGCAGATATTATACAAGGCAATCTTAACACTAATCAGTAATTTTTATCTGTGTGATATAGTGGTTACATTACCAGTCCGTCATGCAAAGGGCCCTGGGCAAACCCACTGCCCCACTGGGAATCAAAGATTGAAGGATTTGACTGGGGAAAAATGGCAGAAATTTAAATAATCAATTGAGATTTGCGTTCCCTGTCTGGGTGTGTAATTTTCTCTGTGTCATGGCACCAAAGGATTCTAGTGTAAAGTTGTGAGTGTGAGATGTTATTTAAAAAAAATGTTTCAGGCAACTTCATCAACTTGGTGGGAGGCGGTGAGTTTGCCCACTGTCTGCTCCCACCCCTGGAATCACTGGCCACTGTGGAGGAGACGGTGGTGAGGGACAAAGCTGTTGCGTCCCTCCGTGCGGTCGCTGCTCACCACACTCCGCAGGCATTAGAGCAACATTTCGTGCCCCTCGTGCAACGCTTGGCTGGTGGAGACTGGTTCACATCTAGGGCATCTGCCTGTGGGTTGTTTAGGTTAGTGATTCAAGTAAAACTAACATATTAAATATTGTTTATTCTTTACTCAAATAACATGAGATTCGAAAACTCATCCACATAAAATTCAATAAATAACCCTTCACACTCACAGCCCCACACTAGGATTCCCTGTGTCGTGGGTGCCATGGACACACACAAAGACACAAAAAGCCAGACCAGTAACAGACATCTAAATTCATCATTTAAATTTCTGTCCCGCCGGGGATCAAACCCGTAACCCTTCGAATGGTGGAATGGCGTGGTAACCACTACACCACACAAGTCATCCAATCCAAGGAAACAATAAATAAATTTTTTTTATTCAAAGTTAATCTCTGTCTGCATTTCTGCATTGACACTCAAACAACTGGATTGATAACAGAAATCTTAATTTGTCATTTTAATTTCTGCTTTGCTGGGAATTGAACCCAGAACTTCAACGGCGAACTTGTATTAAAACCGCTACACCCCACGGGATGTCAAATACATTATATGTTGGAATGTAATTGTAAATAGTGTGTGAATATTTTTTTGTAACTGAATATTTAATATGCGACCTTATTTTAATGAGTAATGATAATTCGTAAGGTCATGACAATTACCACACTCATTAAATATCAATTATGTAAAAGCGTTATGTATGTAATATTTTTCTGTACATATTTTATATAGTACTATGTAGCCTTCCTACTCTTAAAGTGATGATATGAAATGATCTAATCTAATGAAATAGAGAAATTAATCAAACTTACACATCAATACTATATAGCTAGAATTTCTTATTTATGTTCTCTATGTCGCCTACTGTGATTTCAGCTTAGCCCAATTCACCAATCCGTCAGCAACTCTTCCCAACTGAAACACAAGTACTTGTCACAAGACTTGTGTTTAGTTAACGGCAGTGTAAGCTAGTTTTATAAAACTAGATTATGCCCACGACTTTGTCTGTGTGGACTTCATAATTGGGTCTAAAGAGAAAAAAAGATGGGAAAATCCTTGAAAAAACAATAAGAATGGGTGAAAAAAATAGGCTATGGATGAACCCCAAGACCCTTAAGTATGAAATTTCATCACAGCACACACATCACAGGTTCAGCGGTTTGGCCGTGATGATGTCACAGATGTCACAGAGTCACTTTCGCATTTATAATATTAGTCCTTACTATTATTATAAACTAGCTGTGCCTCGCTGTTTCACCCATATTAAAAATTTTTCTTAACATTTCTCTTCACTGCTCTGCTCCTATTGATTGTAGCGTGATGAAAAGTATAGTATAACCAGCTCAGGAGTATGAAAAATAACTGTACCAAGTTTCGTTAAAATCTAGTATCAATCCGTCTAGTAGTTTTTGTTTCTATAACGGTTATACAGACAGATAGACAGACAGACAAAAATTTCACTGATTGCATTTTTGGCATCAGTATCGATCCCTAATCACCCCTGATAGTTATTTTGAAAATATATTTCATGTACAGAAGAATTGAGTATAGATGTACGACGGTCTTACATTTTGATTGCTCAATAAAAGAATCTTTGAGTAGCTAGTCATTAATGTCAAGTATGCTGCTGTGCGCATCCGCAGCGTTTGCTACACGCGCGTGTCGGCGGCGGTGAAGGCGGAGCTCCGACAGCACTTCCGGTCGCTGTGCCAGGACGACACGCCCATGGTGCGCCGCGCCGCCGCCTACAAGCTCGGCGAGTTCGCGCGCGTCGTCGAGGTCGAGTACGTCAAGAGCGACCTTATACCCATGTTCATTAATTTGGCCCAGGTGAGAGCATACACTGGGTTATAAGTTAAGTTCATTATTATGACTATTTAATGTTTTTTGACTTATCAAGATGTTTTTAGTTGTAGGCAATAGTTGTTGAAATTATTAGCCTCATATAATTGACGTCAGAGGCCCAAACCATTGGCCTTAGTTTTTAATGTTGTTATGGTCTCATCATCATGATCCCACCATGACTAACATGCAAAAGAAAAGAAGTTTCTGACGAATTGAGAAACCTTATTCTTTTGTTTTAAGATTTTGAGGTTACAAAGTGTGGTGTTTTGGGGCATTTACATTAATTTCTAGTTCATTCCCAGGACGAGCAAGACTCAGTGCGCCTGCTGGCAGCGGAGGCGTGTGCGGCGGTGGCCGCGCTGCTGCCTCCTGAAGACATGGAGCAGCTCGTGATGCCCACCGTCCGCGGACGCGCTGGAGACACCTCGTGGCGAGTGCGCTACATGGTTGTTGACAAGTAAGTGACCTTAACAGCTGGAAACACTATGATCTTTATAAAAACCGGTTATCAGGCAACTAATACCCCTTTACGATTGTTTCCATTTAATCTAACTAATATATAAAGCTGAAGAGTTTGTTTGTTTGAACGCGATAATCTCTGGAACTACAAGTCGGATTTTAAAAAATTCATTTTGTGTATGATAGCTACATTCATGAGGAAGGATAACCTTCCTCATGAATGTAGCTATCATACACGGTTTCACCGTTAAGATACTTGATAGCGTTTATACGCTATCAAGTATCCGCAGGACACAGCTAGTCTATGATAAGATCTTATTTAATCCAATTGACGTTATGAATTTGATTTAATATTTAATAATTCTGATTGTAGATTCGTAGAGCTGCAACAAGCTGTGGGCCCGGAGCTAGCGCGCTCCGACCTGGCGCAGATCTTCCAGGCGCTGCTCAAGGACACCGAGGCGGAAGTTAGGGCTGCGGCCGCTGGGAAAGTAAGCTGCATATCAATATAGTTAATGTTAGAGTTACTGCTCAGCAGCCGGTGGCCCTAACAATGTACGAGTTAGCCAAATCATTTCTCAATGCATTTAACATAATTATTTGTATAATAAATTCTTTCCAGGTCAAAGATTTCTGCATGAATTTGGACAAGGCGCACCAGGAACACATTATTATGAATATGATCTTGCCACAAATCAAGGACCTGGTCTCTGACCCCAACCAACACGTGAAGTCTGCTTTGGCTTCCGTCATCATGGGACTGAGCCCCATAGTCGGCAGACAGAACACCATCGAACATTTATTGCCCTTATTCCTCACACAGTTGAAGGACGAGTGCCCGGAAGTCAGGCTAAACATCATCTCCAACCTGGAATGCGTTAACGAAGTCATTGGAATACAGCAGTTGGTGCAATCACTCCTCCCCGCGATAGTGGAGCTAGCAGAGGACACAAAATGGCGCGTCAGACTCGCTATCATTGAACACATGCCACTGTTAGCTGGTCAGCTTGGACAGGAGTTCTTTGACGAGAAACTCACAGGGCTATGCATGTCCTGGCTCATCGACCATGTGTATGCTATCCGTGAGGCAGCCACTCTGAATCTTAAGAAGTTGGTTGAACAGTATGGAGCGCCCTGGGCGGAGACTAACGTCATTCCCAAAGTGCTTGCTATGTCTCGGGAACAGAATTATCTTCATCGGATGACGTACCTGTTCTGCATTAATGTCCTCTCAGAGGTTTGCGGTAAGGACATTACCACCAGAGTACTCCTACCCACAGTATTGTCAATGGCAGATGATAATGTTGCCAACGTAAGATTCAATGTTGCTAAAACACTCCAGAAGATGGCGCCGTATCTCGACCCCGCTGTCATCCAGCCACAAGTGAAGCCAGTTTTAGAAAAGCTTAATGTAGATCCAGATGTGGATGTGAAATATTTCGCTTCGGAAGCCATCGCGGGCATCGCCGGTTAAATATTTAGACGCGTTTATGCAATATATGATATCTGTATTTTCTATTCCAGCGTATATTTATTTGTTAAACTGAAAGAAAATAATACCCATTTCTACCTATCAAAAGGTAATTTTCATTCCAGTGTAACACATCCACAGAAAATCATTTTGGAGAGCATTTAATTTGCACTTTTGAAATTGTAATAATCTTAAATTTAATATAGTTAATAAAATTAATAAATTGTTTTATTACCAAAGTTACCCTTGAAAATGCAAGCCTTTTTGTCAAGATAAAAGCATTTATTTACTTTCTGCTGCTCCTAATAACTAACGTAACTTCTTATTAAAATTGAGGACATTTTAATTAATTCTAATTTTAATTATAACCTAATACTGCCTGTAACTTCTATGTTTTAACTTTTACAAATTTTTCGCTTGGTTTTACAATCGTTTGGTAACTTTCCCTCCCCCCTCAAAGGGCACGGACGCCATTTTTTTTCTTCTCTTAAATTGCAACGTAAGGCGGTAAGGCCTCCCGTGCGTTACGTACGGCGCAACCTTGGCTTAGTAACGCTAAAACTGTAAAGGGTTAGGTTAGCTTTTGTTCACATTTATTTTCATCTATTGACCGTACCAATAAAAAGATAGATTTTATTGTTCTCAAAGTGTTTCTATTGTTCTCGTCGGTACTTGATAGATAAGGCGTTGAACGCACAGTCGCGTCGAAGGCACCCGGCAACTACGTGAAAACGCACTATCGCGTTCGGGGCATCCGGTAACTACGTAAAACGCACAGATGCGTCGGCGGCACCGTGGTTACGTAGAAACTAAACGATAGACTCACAGACGCGTCGGCGGCACTCAATTGGTAGAAAACGTTGTTTTCAAACGCAAATGCGCGTCTAAAGCATACAGTGTTTGCCTACTAACCGCACATAATATGCGTCGGTGGCAGTGAATGCGTTAAGAGAGAATAGGTATAACAAATAAAATCAACAATAAACTTTATACTTTTTATTTCCATTCAAACAACAGTATCCTAATTCACTTTAAACATTGACTATTACAATACAGCGTCTCGCGTTACAAGTGAACTGGAGCTTAATGGAATGCAACACTTTGTTACGGGGCTAGGAAAATATAACACAATATCTATTTACACAAAACATTTATGTCGAGTGAATTCAAGCGAGAAACATCACGAACGTGTATTAGAGTATCGTCCGAACAATTATAATTTAATTTATTTCATCGATTACTTTTAGACATTTTGAACACATCTCAACAATTTGTGCACAAAAATAAATATACACTATATTTTCTGTATAGTTTCAGTAATATTTAGTGTCGAAGCACCAGCTAGAAACAATGGCATCTATTGTAAATACGATTAAATGTTTTATCACCATATACGTTCTACATTTGAACCACGGGAATATATACAAGACGGCAACATTGGTAAAATTTTTTTAGCAACAAAGGTTCTTAGAATAGAAATCTTTAAATTATTAAATAGCAACACGATTGTAATAATTTTGTAACTGGATCGTAATACACATTAATAAACTATTAACAACTTACTAGTACATAGTTATATATCTTACATGGGACCCGCGACTCGATTTTCTAGCGTACTCTCGACCAAAGAGAGTAAGAATAAAAAAAATCTCTAAGTAATAATAAAAACTCTAGGCCGAGAGAGAAGAATAACTGAAATTAATTATTCTCATAAATTTTATTTTTCACGACAAAAGAACATTAAAAAACAACGTAATTCGATGTACAACAGAAACAATAAAACAAGTCTTCGGTCATGAAAAAAATACTGATAAATGCAAAGAATCTTTTATCTATCTTTTAACTCTCAAATCACTACCACAAACAGCTTGCCGTAAGATCACAAAATATAGCATGTTACATGGCCTCATCAAACATTAAGAATAAGGTATAGTGGACAAAATTTAATATGGAACGATTAGTCTATTAATATTACGATAGGCAAATAAAAATAATTTAAAATTAATTAATTTAAATTAATTATAAAAAATATGATTAACACTGTCCATATTATTTTTGTCTTACACAAGCCACCTGATGTTAAATGGTAACTTTTTAGATCACGCACGCTACTAAGCCCATTTTAGTGTCAAAAGTACTCGAGACACGTATTTTCTCATCACAATAATTAACAGTCAATCTTCTTGCTAGAACATCGAGTGGCGGTTTTAATGTGGGGTGTGAGTGTGTGGTTAGTGGCGCGAGTCTCGGGGGTAGAACTCTGCGAGGGTGGACGCGGGGATGCGCTTCAGCATCTCCTTGGGGAAGATACGCAGCAGCTGCCAGCCGATGTCCAGCGACTCGAACACTGTGCGGTTCTCGTAGTTGCCCTGTTCATGATAAGTCAACATTATATTATAATAAATTTCTTTATTGGGTCTATTTACCTACGTGTCTCCATTGTCTATATGACAAACTGTGATTTATTTAAAATATGTAACCTAGCTACGCCCTGCGGTTTCACGGGCATTAAGAATTGCAACGCAACGTTTGATAGCCAATAGTCTTCCTCCACTAAACAAACAAACACTTCAGCTTTATATTATTAGTATAGAAGTATAGATTGTTGGTAACAAGCAGTTTTGGTTTAATAGTTGAACCATTATTCCTTGTCCGGGTTCGACTACCAACTTTCCAATATAATATGAGCGTAAAGTAAAAATTGAAAATGGCTATTCAACCACTAAAACTAGCTAACGCACCAGCGGAATTTATTCGCCATTTTGAATTATGACTAACTGTAAGACACTAATAAAGGTTGCAGCAAACAAAATTGACGCCGGGAATTTTGAACATAATCGGACTGTTGAGGATGGGAATTAGAACTATAATGAAGCCAACCTAAATAATGATCGTACCTGGGTAATGAAGTTCTTCTCGAACTTGGTCAAGAACTCGAGGTAGAGCAAGTCGTCGGGCGTGAGCGCCTCCTCGCCCACCACGGCCTTCATGGCCTGCACGTCCTTGCCGATGGCATAGCACGCGTACTGTCATGAAAACATTATTAGCATTATTGTACACCAAGATGAAGCGCGCATAGCCCCACTGGTAGTGTGAAGGATGAAGGAGAACATCATGACTGCATGCGTAAGTTAAAAGGCATGTAAAGTTCATCCGCACTTGACCAGCGTGGTGGACTATGGCCCGTTTTCACACTGAGATGAACAGTGGGGCCATTAAACAATGTAACCATTTCGTAATGAGTCCCTCTTAATATTTATTCGCCCGCGTTAAGAATTGTGACGTAACGCTTGATAGCCTATAACCTTAATTAACGTAGCGTCAGACACAAAAAGAATTTTTCAAATCCGAACTATAGTTCCAGAGATTAGCGCGTTCAAACAAACTCTTCAGCTTTATATATTAGTATAGATTAACATAACGTTTTTACATTATTT
>DWQK01004392.1:0-10479 GCA_018231225.1 Noctuana stator
TACGTCGTAATTCGGTCGAATAAAATAATTTCAGTGACCTGTAGCGCCATCTATTAGCGTAAGAGTTGCAACTATTACAGCTTTACTGCGTGTGTGTGGGCATTCGTGTGTGTGATTATATGTTTGTATGTTACCTTCTAGTAGAGCCTCACGATAATTTCCCTATTCTTAGTGTAAATCCAGATTATTTTGTTTTCGCAATTATTATTAAATGCTAAAAGATAAACGAAAATGCTGTAGGTCTGATAACGGACAGGAACTGGGGTTAACGTAAATACTCACTGCAAATACAATATTTATACGTCGTATTGTTCAAAAGCAAACTTATCTCGTAACAGATAAAGATATAAGCCCGTTTGCAGTTCGTAGCTCTTACCGTTATATTCATAATCGTAGTGAACTCACGACACGAAAGCAAACGAATAAATATAACGATAATACTTAAGAATAACAATTAAAATAAATTAAAAATTGGCATATTAAATTTATTCAAAAGAACCAATCATACAGCTAGGCCGTTAAGCAATTAGACACAGATGATATCGTAGCTTCTGTCGGTAGTAGTAAAGTTCGTAATTTTTGCGAACGTGAGA
This sequence comes from Noctuana stator, assembly GCA_018231225.1. Lineage (NCBI taxonomy): Eukaryota > Metazoa > Arthropoda > Insecta > Lepidoptera > Hesperiidae > Noctuana > Noctuana stator. The sequence continues at coordinate 594 of DWQK01004392.1, forward strand.
TTTTTGAGAACGGGATGCTGTGTGTGATAGGAGATAATGGCAAACTTGAAGCAACCAAGATATATGATGTGTTCGCATATTAAATAAATATGAGATGAAAAAATAGTTTTAGCAAATAATCATATTTTATACAAAATGTAATTATATGTAATTACATTTCATAATAATATGATTATGTCTGTCTCCAGACAAGGAGGACCTTTGTAAGTTTGACATGTGTCTCCCTATTCTGTAAAATTGGTTAAATACTAAAAAATTACGTTATTTTAGCCTGCGTTGGTTACGCGATATTGCAGTATCAACGAACAAATACCCAGTCGAAAAATAGCCAATATGGGGCCCGGTCTTTGACCAGAGCGGTTTGCAGCATCAGCCGGATTATTTCTCATCACAACAGCTAATCGCGCTTGTTTGTCAGCCTGTCTGTCCGCGGGACGCGTCTTCATCTAATGGATTTCAGATTCTGAAATGTTTACATAATAACGCTTTTGGTTTGGGCGTTAGGCCGCGTTTCATTTGCGTGTTAGTCTCTATGGGATTATGGATAAAAGACTATAATATAGAAAAGGCAAAATTTATTGACTGATGATTGATTGACTAATGTATCAGCGCAGAGTCGCACATAAAATTTCGCATACGTATTCCTCTTATGACGAAGCCATCCACTAAGGAAGGATATTTCAAAAATCATCCCCAAGGGGGTAAATTAAGGAGATAAAAGTTTGTATCGGACGACATTCCTTGGTGCAATTTTTCTATATTTTTTATTTTTAGGGCTTAGAATCGGCTAAAGTCCGCGCGGACGAAATCGTAGGGTATATATAATAAGTTAACTAGGTATGCCACGCGGTTTTACCCTCGTTAAGAATATTAACACAATGCTTGATATAACCTATTACCTATAACCTTCCTCATGAATGTAGCCCAGAAAAAAAAATTAAAAAGAATTTTTCAAATATAATTTCCGTAGTTCCTGCGATTAGCGCGTTCAAACAAACAAACTGTTCAGCTTTACATTATTAGTATAGCTTCACCTCATATCTGCACACTAGGATACCCAGTCCTGTGTCGCAGGTACCATGACATTGGACACACTAAGAGTCAATTTAAGACTGAGAACCGAGAGAAGAAAATCAACATTTAAACTATTACTTGTCACATGTCGATTTCTAGACTTGCAGACCTTAATTAGCATAAGCTCATGTGCTGAAATAAAAAACAATATTGGTCAGAATGAATGTTACGACGCGCCGTCGAGCTAATGTGAAACACGTCTTATGTGGTACCGTTTATAAATTAACATGTTTATATAGCAGAGTGTGAAATTTTCGCTTATCTCAAAACTGTTATCTCAATTACCGATCGGCCGAGCGTTCATTAGCTCTTAGTGTTTATAAATTGGATGTTTTTTTATTTATTTAATTTATTTTAATGGCGCGGCTGCTGATGCTATAAGAAATAAAGGTTATATGTTTTTGGTATTTTTTTGTTGTGTCAGAATATATCTGTCATTGACCGCTTGTGGTCAAAAAAGGAGGATGTTAATCGATTACATTTAAAAAAAAAATTTATGTCTCATAACTTTTGACTAGGCTAACCGATTTGGATGATTCTTTTTTGTTTAAAAGCTGGTGCATCCCTTTTCATTTTGGTCCAGTTCTGACAATGCCATTAGAAAACCAAATAAATCTTATATTTGCCAATTTGCATTAAGTATGAGCGCGATAATTTTAAATTCGGTTGTTTTCGTAACGCGATTTATAATTATTATAAGCTTATAACTAATTCAGTTAGCTACTTGCCATTAAAACACTTTATATCTCACTTCAATATAGATTTTAAAACATTAAGATACCGAAACAACCCCAAGAAAAAGACGTTCTAACTAATCCCTATCAGATCGCTCGCACTATAAAGGATGCTCCTTATCTGCGCGGTCGTAAACCGGCATGTTTATGCGCTTCCGACTTCCTTTGTGCGTCACCCTGTATAACAGCTTTGTACTGTCTGTTTGGCTTTTTTGTAGCAAATGATAAGATTACAGAGCATAAAGATTGTGTAGAGTTTCGGTGGAAATGGAGAGAGGACGGAGTGCCGATTTATTTAATGGTATACATACGCATGTACAGGATGTTTGTGATACAGAAACACTTAAACTTTCAAAGGGTCGTAGAAGCTAAACTACTTGCAATATTTATAAGACAAATAAGCATTTATTACTGTTAATATTAGCGTTTTTGTAAAAGGTGGAATATCAAAGTTTGCTGTTTTTTTTATATTAAAACTAGCTAACTAACTTCATACAAGGTATTTCAACATTTAAGGTAATTAAAAATAGATGTTAGACGATTCTCAGACCTACCAAATATGCACACAAAATTTCATGAGAATCAGTCGAGCCGTTTCGGACCAGTTCAATCACGCACCCCGTGACACGAGAATTTTATATATAAGATACTGACCAACAGGCATGCGGGCTACGAGGGCTACTTGATGGTAAGTGGTCACCGTCGCTTATGAACAACTGCAAAACCAGAGGGGCTCCTCTTGAGTTGCCAGCCTTGAAGAACTCCTTTAACGCCTTTCTTGAAGGACTCCCATGTCGCAACTCAATACTACAATATTTCAGAGGGTAGGTTGTGGTAGGTGACAAGTATAGGCGGAGTAATAAATAATATAGACAATAATAATTATAATAATGTATCTTCTTTTTATTTCTTTTGTATTTCTGACATTTTTTTTTGACAAATAATGCGCATAGATATTTTTATTATTTTTAAAGTTCGAACCTAACCAGTGGGTAAAGAGTTTTAAATTGCCAATAATATTTTTAACTACCTTACCTACACAAGACACATGTGTTTCTTGAACGCACAGCAGTAAAACATCAGGTATTGTTCGAAGTGATGCTGCGATCATGGTAACATCCCGTGAGATAAGCGCGTACAGCAGCAAATGTGTTCATATTCATATATTAGAACAAACCCGTCGACGCGGCGTGTTTACGATTATCGTTAAGAACAGCGTATTTCGTCAACACCTCGCTCTTCGTACTGTCAAAGATTACGTAGGTATGCATCAGAAGCGACATGCATTTCGACCTTTTTAAGGTTCGTAGCTTGACATAAAACACGGGTTTAAAAATAGCCACTCAAGTGGATCCACTCTCAAATAGTGATTCATTTGGACTCCTTTTTTCCTTTTAAGCCTTTTTCCTTTTGTAAATTTTAATCCAATGAAAACAACAGCACCAAAATAAGGCAGAAAAAATTGTGCTTGCAAAGCTGTTGCGTTTATTTATTTATTAGAACTGTCTTATACATAACACATATTTGGTATGAAAGGCGGACTTGATGTTACGAGTATAAACATTCTCTACGAGTCAATCTTCAAGCGAAGCAGAGAAAATGTCGACTGGTGTGTGTAACTTCTTTCTTAGGCTTTAATCTCCAACTCTACCAGTGACACTCTGAACTGTTTTTACTCTTTGCGCCACTATAGACGGACAAGATGTTTGTTTTACATACAAAGTTTATGGTACCAATTAGTAGGCTAGCTAGCTTATTAACCGGCGTAAAACTTACAAAGTAACGACCAGTTTGACTATTTGTTTTGATAGTAGCTCTGTGACGGTGTATTTTTAACTCACTCGGAATTGCCTGTTAGGAGTGTGAAGGAATTTTACGGTCGACAATTTATGGTAAATTTTAGTAAAGCTCCACTCTGTGTTTAGTATGTGTGTGTCTGAGGATCTGTTTTAAGTGGCGAGGCTGGTTTATGGGGAAATGTTTTGTAAGTTCATTGGGATTTAGCTAAATTGATCTGAGTACTCATATTGTTGGATTCTAGTAAAAGACAATGGTGCTTGTACCATACTTAAACACCTATTAAGATATATTCAGCAAATAGGAATACTTCAAAAGCTCGCTCAAAAAAAATCAATCAACCCCAGCCAAAAGCAATCAGACGAAATAACCAATCAGATGAAACATTTCCTTTTGATTGACGGATAGCAAGCCGTTGTTGATTGTTGTTTCAAATAGATTAAACGTTCCGTTGTTGCATCAGCTGATGTTTTAATGTGGCTAATGGTTCTTGATTGAAGGATGTTTGTTATGTTTGATTGTTTGAAAGGCACCGTTTGGCGATTGGCAGCTAATCGGCTTCAAACAGTATTTCTTGGTGAAGTTATAAACAGTGCTCATAAAACATTAGCGATCTTTTTGAAGGAATGATTACAGATTTACACTTTGCTAACAATGACATTTTACAGAGGCGTTACTTGCCTTGTGTTACATAATATACATATCCACACGTATGTGTATGTATGGATGTATGAGAACCAAAAGAACTTCAACCACAGAACACTACAATTATTGGGAGGAGAGAAAAAATGCCTGTCCCAAAATACCACACAAATAGGCTTGCCTTGTTCTGAAACCCTACGAACATCACTGATAATTTACATAAAGAAAATAAAATTACGAATAAATACGTAGCCAGATACTAAGTAATTGTACAATAATTTGTATAACTTTGTATGGCTTAGAATATTAAATAAGTTACGTTACGTTAAACTATTTACTTGATTGAACCACAGTTTTTATGAATAACTGTCAAACTTCAGCTCCTGATTGACCACTAGTACCTTTAAATAGTTGACTTTAACGTAATTAACGTCTTGCCCTCTTTCGAAAACCTAATCTATTCTTCTTTCACCCTCCAAGTTTACTCCACAACCAGAAGATACCCAGATCTTTAGAACAACTTTAAAGGTAACTGATAAAAGGCAACGCTATTTATGACACTGAAAACGACACGCCTTTATTAAAACAGTTTCCACCTGTAAAATATAATCGAAAACATAACCGAAATGGCGCATAAACTAACCCTTTCAAATCCGTTTACATCAAATGTGCGAGTAATTGTGAAAACATACCGTTTTTTCAACGAAACAAAACATTTCAACGAACATACATCTCCTGTTATATGCGATTGGAACATAAAAATCATGTTTTACGACCGCGCTCTTACTATATGCGTCGGTTTTAGTTTATAACAATGTTTTCATTCAAGTGCCGAGTACATTTCGAGTTATTCATAAATAACGCACTAAACCGTGTTTAAGCACAACACGCCGTTCATCAGCTGTCTATTTCCAGATGGATTTTTCGACGAGTGCTCAAAGACTAGGGCTGTACGTACTTGCTAGAAGTTTCAAAAGAAAATTTCATTATATAATAGTATACAAATACGGGAAATACTATATACTTAACTAATTGCAGTGCCGTACCGTATATGACCCGTGGGCAGACACCCGTGTCCAGTAGTGGGACACAAAAAGGGTTGAAGCCATAGGACCCGTACCATCATGCCACCCTGTTACGTATTTCAGTTAATCGTATATCGGATATATTTTATAGATATAAAGGTATGGAGAAAAAAAAGAATTTTAATAAAAATAATAAGATCCTTGCCATAGACTAACTGAAATAAATGGACAAAATTTCAGATAAACACAAGCGATTCTAACGTTATAAGTTAAGACCCCTTGTATGTACATGTGCACACATTCTCAGCATGAGATTCATTCGTTTACCCGTGCGACTCTGACCTCGCTTCAGTCACTGCCGCCATTGTTGCGCTTCACTTCGTCCTCCTACGACATTACATCCGTTCTTTGGTATTTATTTCCTGGTATTTATTCATTTATTTGAGTGACATCATAAGATTTCTAAGGCATTTACTCTTTGGCCCGACATCTCAAGTAGCCGGGCTGACTACCGTCGGGGCGATAAATCGTCGCTATCGCGATGCGGACCGGGACATAAAACAAGCTAGTGGTCGCGCTATCGACACGATCGTACGATATTTACGCGGCACGCCGACCGTCGATTATTATCGACAGCGTTCGTTTGTCGGCCTCAAAGAGTACTTGGGATGCACTGGGTGCATAGAGAACCCTACTACGATAGTGCTTCATTGGAAGGCGACATCTGTAATGTCTTTATCCAGATTTTGGGGGTCCAAAATAAATTATAAAAGTACTTTGTAAAAAGGTTAGAAATAGTAGCGATTTAGCCCACATAAGTCCACAAAAAGAGTGGCGAAAAGACTAAGATACTATATTTTTTTATCGCGAAGGTGACTCGCAAAACTTTTATATTTTCATTTATGAAATTAATTTTTTCATACATTAATGTTGATATTTCATATTACTCTATTATATAGAGTACTAGCGACCCGCGCCGGCTTCGCACGGGTGCAATGCTGATACCAAATACACTACAGAAAAACTGTGAACGTTTATGCATACAAACCTTCCTCTTCAATCAATCTATCTATTAAAAAAACCGCATCAAAATCCCTTGCGTAGTTTTAAAGATTTTAGCATACATTGATAGAGAACGCGACTTTGTTTTATACTATATAGTGATTATGAAGTACATTACTGTTTACTAAAATCTATGTATTGTGCTGTGCAATATACTTTAAAGATCTATCTATAAATTAGTACTTTTAATCGTACAAGAAATCAGTAAAATACACACTTAAAGAAATACAATTTAAATGAATGTTACTCTTAATGACTAACCCGGTGTACCTCCGACCTAAAGGAGTGAGGTGTCAGATTACATGACAGAGCTTGTAATAGTTTTCTAACTTTTTACTGTGAGAAAATGGACCCTGATAACATCGAACACACTGACTTATTCGATCGATAGGCTGTCTTACAACCGACTACTTAGTTACTACTTGTTTCAAGCTCATCTGTACACAATTTTGACACCTAAACGTTTAAAGATATAGCTCAAAGCAGCATGAACTGATTTGGATCCGATTTCAAAACTTTATGCTTACGATACAAGATAAACATAAAGAATTTTCATGAGATATTGAAGGAAAACTATGAGTTATTCAAAACTCGTCACCTCGTTAAGATTGTGTGGGATTTTTAAGCTATTAAAAGTAATAAATTATGCTTGATACACCGCCTTAGATAAAAAGCATATTTTATTGCCTGTAATTTTAAAGTAGGGATGAAAATAAATTCTCACTTAGGTATCATGAAAACAGGCAGCATATACCAGCTAGAATGACATGGTAAGTGATAAATGATAATGCTTACATAATACAATAAATAATCAATTTTATCATCTAAAATTTGACCACACGTATGGTGTAGATGCTACCATGCCAGTCCACCATTCGAAGGGTCCCGGGTTGATCCCCGGCGGGGCAGAAATTTAAATGATGAATTTAGATTTCTGTTCCCGGTCTGGGTGTTTGTGTTTTTGTCTATGTGTGTGTCCATGGCGCCCACGACACAGGGAATCCTAAAGTGGGGCTGTGAGTGTGAAGCGTTATTTATTTATATATTTTAGTGAGGTGATTCAGCATTTCTAAATCATAAGCTTTTAAAATTGAATTCAATAAAAATCGATACAATAGAAAGATAGTATACTATAATACATACTGAACCAGATAACCAATAATTGGTAATACAGAGTCAAAGATAATCTGATAAATTTCATCACCGATATTGGTACGACAAATCTTTCGCTCGAAATCGAGATTTACATTCTATTAGAGGAATTTATGTCCCTTTTCTTCGTTTCTGTTATAACCCGAATTCGTATAAATCTACGATTGTGAATCATTGTGTTCGATAAGGAGACTAATTTTAATAATAGGTACGGCAATATAATATTCTTTGATTTATTTCATTGTTAAAACGCAGAATGCTACAGCAATTTCTTCTCTGGGGTTCTTCAAAAAAGGCGCTAAAAAGCTCTCCTTCAAAGCCAGCGACGCATTGGTGGTTCCCCTGGTGTTGCCCGTGTTCATGGGCGGCGGTGACCACTTACCATCAGGTGGCCCGCATGCCTGTATGCTTGGCTTAAATTATAAAAAAGAAATATTAATATTGTTAACTAACTTATGCCTGCGACTTCGTTCGCGTGGATTTTATAATTAGGTAATTGGATAATTTTACCCACTTATGCGGTGAATTTTGGGAAACGCTGAAATTTTTATGTAACTCAGTATTTTTCCGTACTCAATTCATACGAAATTTCATGTAAATATAATTATGTTCCACGAATAAAAAGTTACATACAACTTTTATCCCCTATTTCAACCCCTTGGGGGTTGAATTTTGAATCCTTCTTCCTTAGTGGTCTGTTCATTGATACATCAATCAATCATTCTTGCCTTTTATATAAATACTTAGATTGAAGATTTTTCTTTTAACAAAAACTGAACATTCCAAAACTGAACTTGCGATAATTAATTCCTCTTACACAAAGATCATCAAAAATACATCACGCAATTACACACACATTCAAAAGCTGCCATTATATTGTACTTTGTCAACAATCGCAGTAATTGCAATATCATATTGATACTTTCAGAACACAATGCAAAGTTATGCGAGGGATTTAAAATGATTGATTTTCAGAATGATGACGTTCATATTCGAATGAACTTTATTTCGGGGTGGTAAAGTTGGTAATGGCTAAGCAAAGTGTTGAATGCTGGATTTATGAGAGTTTAAATCATATTAAGTTCGCACTGCATCACTAAAATGTTACTATGGATAGACACTAAAATCTCTACATTCATTTGAGACTGCAAAAGGTAATGTCTATCTAAAATAAGCGTGTATTTAAGTTAGTACTAAGTTTAATAGAAAAACAGTTGTAAGAACAGCAAAGGAAGTGACGCTAAGGAGCTATTTGCTGCTAAAGAGAAGAAAATGTTACAAATTCCAGTTTGTAGTTATATTGCATTATAGTGTAAAATGAAGTTGAAAATTAAATATCCTGTAACACACAATTATCTTTATTACGTTAACTTATTCATAATAACGTTGATTATGTTTTACGAGTATCTTACTTATAATAATATGATGCAGGCTAAAGTATGAGGGTACTAGGTATGAAAAACCTATTTGTAACTTACATTTTACTGCTATAAATTATAAAAAAAATCATAAATATTTCTGAATTGAAAGGTGATTAGGTTTAAATTACCCAATCGATAAATATAAATTTTGTAGCCTATTACGACAAAACGGGAGCTTGTCTTCTTTTAATAAACAAAACGATTAAGTCCGAAAAACTAGCACTGATAAACGCTGCGGGGTAAATTCGAACGGGAAAAAGCGCAAAAACTCTGAACATTTCACGAAAACCGTACATCAGGCTCCAATAAACGGAAACGTAAAAGAAAACAGCGCAAACTCAGCACCAGTAATTTTATTGCACGTACAATTTCACACAAAATCGCCTCTTGTGTAGCAGTTTGAAAGGAAAAGAAATTTCTCCACTCCCCGTACAGCTTTAGAGCCAGCAACTAAAGTCCATCCGCAAATACTTTGAACAACAAAGGCCACACCAAAGATCTGTGTGGATGACCCGAATAGATGAGCCAAGTTGAAATAAAAGCTGAAACCGCCATTACGTCACTTAAATCCTGTTTTGCCAGACCGTCATTGATAGTTTGAAGTAAGTAACGTTATAAATGGTAGCGAAGTGCCAAGTTGTAAACAATGGACGGCTCTTAGGGGCTCTAAAAGTGCTATTGAATATAATAGGCACTTAAATAGATGATGTCTGAATTTAAACTTAATTGCAATTGCGGGTAGTCCGTATTAAAATATATAAAACAAAGAAATATTTAAAGAGAAGGGCATTTATTGTAGATGGCTCGGTAATTATTATAGGTTTTTTGAAGAGTAAGTAGAATAAGAAATAAGTAGAAATCACATAACAGAAAATCTTAATCTTAATCTTAATATATATAAATTATGTGTCACAGTGTTTGTCCGCGATGGACTCCTAAACTACTTAACCAATTTAACCAAATTTTGCACACCGTGTGC
>DWQK01004393.1:0-10478 GCA_018231225.1 Noctuana stator
GTTCAGTCAGTAGCATTATCTGTGCCTCTCATGACCTCGAATAGGTGTAGGTTAAGGAATTTATATGGAAAAAGCAGTCAAGATCCAGTCTTAATTGCAACTACATTTATCTCCAAAACTATTTCAAAAATGATAGTGGGTTCATGAATGTTAATTATAATGTTTAATCAAAGTACTGTTTTATATTAAATATGGAAACTAGATACCTAACGGTAAGTTTCGTCATCGCCAAACATGAGCAACGCTAGGGGAATCAATAAAGAGTTTCCGGATTTGAGAGAGAGTTCTTTTAAAGCGCCTTTTCGAACAACCCCATGTCATAGACTTCACGACACCAGAAGTTATGAATGGAATGTCCATCTTCATTTACTTCTAGTAGGTATTAGCTACTCCTTAACTTCTTACTTTGGTTAGTTGTTATTTTATCAGTAAATAAGTATGCGCTTCCGCTAATGTTAAGGAACGCAAACCGATCGCCCATTACAGTATTTTTTTGAGTAAATATTGCGCCTTGAGGAGTATTTATGTCGCTTACTACTTGAACTACTATATCAGATTAAGCTACTGCCAAGTATCTCATCGTATCTGCTTACCCCGTAAAGAGTTCAGCACGAAGCTTTCATGTTAGTTTGCACGTTACGTCCTATTTCCTATGTTGTATGCCGATCGCAATCAACACGCCCGAATACGATACGATCTGATACTGATAGTGTTTCATTACATTATCACCAGACACGAGCTGCAGTTCTAAATTAAAAGTGATAATTTAAAATATGGTATGTATTCACTGCTACGTTATTTAAAGGTTCAACACACGTCCAGAGTTCAAAAAATAAATGAAAAACAATTTGTTTGAATATATTTTTCACTTTTAACAATCAGTTATTTAAAAGTTACGTTTCAGGTCAAGCCTTGCATGGTTTTATTATATTTATTAAGAAAATATTTCACATTCATTTTCTCTCCGTGTAAAAATTACATCACTGCTAAGTAGATACTTACTAATTGAAATGGCCTTAATGGAGCTCCACTCGTAATATACAGCTCGTGCCTCGCCCTACATCATATTTTACGTGTCGTAGTTAGTATTGGGAATTACATTCATTCATTTACAGTATTCGAAGGTATGAAAATAATGTGATTAATTTTTTTTTTAATATTCGTAATTATGACTATTGAAATGAAAACTACTACTTTCAGACTACCGCAGAACAAATTTCACTATACTGGCAAATCTGAATCAAGAACTACAAGGATTAAGGTAAGTAAGTTGTCACCGTCGTCTATTGAAATTTGAATTTTTGGACCAAATTAATATTCTGCACCTTGTTCAGACGTAACTTTCTCTGGTATTATGAAACCTTCGATGCTTTGGATATCGGCCCTAAAAAGGGTGTTGTTATTCTTACAAAAACCTCAGAGTATCACACGCTGCTACTACAGCTTTTAGGTCCGCAGCACCTTCTGAGCGTTTCCGAAGTCACAAATGAGAATTACGGAATGCCAACAATTAGAATCCACTAGTATGTAAAATAGCGCAAGCGTACATTCACATCTGAACAAAAGAGCTGTTAGAAATCAGCTTTTCATTGGAGGTCAACGACCCAAGCCGTTCAGGATGTGCACAGAGACAAAACGAATGTAGCACAAAAGCCACGTATCTCCGTATCGTGCCACAATGCGACACTGTTTTTTTTAATCTCGCCACAACGTGCCAAGTAAACTTATACCATGCATGAATAAGGAGCGACCGCAGACTGACATCATACGATCGAGTTCAGATCGCGAAGATCCGTTTCAATTGTAAACACGCTATTATTACAATTACTGCAAGTATCTACCTACAATTTAAACTTAAACATTATTTGGAAATAGCCTTAAATATTATAAATGTTAAACTGAATTGATGAAAAATTCAGACTTTGACGTTGGAAAACTGGTGTTCCCATACATCGACATAGGTTGTGGTCAGCTAACCAATTGTAAAGATTAGAAATTATTTCTTTTTACTTGTGCTTTGAAAATTGCTTCTTGCTAAATTTTTTGATTCTAGCCAACGGAAAGTGCTGACAGGTTCCCAGTTCACAGTCCCTGTGTGTGGTATAAAAGGCCGTATCTTTTGACTTAGAAATTAGACTTCAAGGGATTGCTGACCTAAATAGCTTTATGGTACTTGTAGGTATATTATTTTTACACAATACCTCTACGCTTTACTGACAAAAAATGTCTTTGTATGGAAACCTTAAAATGCCTATGCTGAACATCTCTATATTGAAATCTAATTAACGTCCTAAAGTATCTTTGAATTCGATGTATGGAAGAGAACTCTCAATATATTTTGCGGCGAATGTTCGGAATGATCATAATAGAACATTAAAATCCCTAGACGGCCATGGATTATACCAAAACAGAACATCAAAAGGCGCCGATATCTAATGTAAGCATTTAATATTCAATTCCCTACACTAATATCAATAATTAAAGCGCCTTACTACTGAAGCCAGAGTATCACTAAGTGCCACTTATATTAAGTAACTGTTACTTAGTTGATGATAATGGAGAAGAACCTAACTTTAAGATAATTGTTCTTACAATGAAACTATGGATGCGTAAGAATATAAAAAACTTGGTTATAAATATATGGAAATTTTTGGCTGCATTCAAATGTGACTTCATTTAAATTTTATAAATGTTGCAAATATAAAAGGGAAACTTTTAACCACTATACAAGCTTTGAATTTTAAAGCTTCCTGCAAAATATCTTTTGAATATATCGAAAAGCTCTTGAATATGTCATAATGGTTTTTAAATAAAAGTTCTCCGGAGAGTTGAAGAGAAGTTGTCTCACCAAAAACGAGAAACGTGAGAAACTCCAGAGATAAGTAAGAGGTAAGTAATCAATTTGTATGTAGTGCAACCGCCTTTTACAATATCCATCAATTAAGATTAATGTCGGAAGTGGTCGGATCGGAAAGCTTATGTAAAATTATAATTATTGAACTGTGAATTTCAATGAGGGTTTAATCGTACTTCCTAAGTAGTTGCAAAATTTGCTTATCAAATAATTAACCAAGTACTCTTTGTATTGTTAGGATAAGAATGTAAGTTTTGTTATAAAGGAGATCGTGAGTACACATTTTTATTATTACTAACGGCTGAGTTGAAGGAAAGTTAGAATAAAAGATAGGTATTATTTCGGTAGCTGTGCTCGGACCCACAATAAAATTTAAGGCTCGGTATAAAAAAATCTTTTAAAATTAGAATTGTGATAACAAATATTAAACAATTTTTTTCAAGTCCGTCTAATAGTGTCAGAGATTAGCGCGTTCAAACAAATAACTTTATTATATTATTAAGTAAATATAGTTTCATAGATACCTCAGTATCTATAAAAAGTAAGCAATCAATTTTTTACTTAGAGTCAACAATCTTTAACATTATAGTAACATAATAATAGGTACCTTATACCATTTAATATTGAAATCCCTCCCCAAATCCATTTTCTTTTCTATTATCATACATCGCCTATACATTGCTCGTTTTGAATACGACAAGTCTCTAGGAGAACGCAGAAGCTTGCAAATGATCTCAATTTCACTTTGATCTTACATCAAATGCGACATCTTATATGGCTTGTACTAGATAGTAATATCTTTTCCGTTCCGCGGTACAAGACTCGTACCAAATCGAGAATAAGAAAATATTCTGAGATGTTAAAAGTTGTTCACAAAAGATGAAACGTTGTGCTTTAAGCACAGAGATAGTACGTTCGTACAAACCGGAAAATATGCTGGTTATAACAATATTTTTCAGCAAAATAAAAGTATTTTAACTGTATAAAAAAGTAATTAATTTATTTTGACAAAGAAATTATTAAATCTATACTAATAATATAAAGCTGAAGAGTTTGTTTGTTTAAACGCACTAGTCTGAGAAACTACTGGACCGATATGAAAAATTCTTTTAGCGTAAGATAGGCGGATAACGCGATGAAATCAGGGTGCACAGCTAGTGGGTTTATAATGTTAAAGCACAAAAGTCACCTGTCAAATAAAAAATCTGCTTCAAAATCGGTTCATTATTTTGTAAGCTACGATGCCAAAGAAAGATACACAGACACACAGATGTACACGTTAATCTTATAACATCCCTCTTTTTACGTTAGGGGCTGAAAGTGACTCAATCAGTTACAAAAGTGTCTTAAATTATCCTTTGAATTAATAAAGCTTAATACAGCGATAAATTCCAGTTTACTTGACATGAGTCGGCCATTAAAGCGAAACCCTTGGACGTTTATCTTTCAGACCTATGTCTTTCTTAAAGTAAATAGAAACTTACTTATAGAAAAAACATTTTCTGTAACTAACTGCCTATTGGATTTATAATGCCCGGGGAATGAAGGAGGCAAGAAAAGATTTAATACTACTTGAGTCCTAGTTTCCTATAGTCTTCAATCTTATAAACTAACATCATAAAGTTACAAACTAGCACTGTCGAACCAAAAAAGGTTTGCAAGAGTTAGTAGCAAACTTTGCATCTATCTCCGTTCTAACTACTCTTAAGGCGCCTTTAGTATTCGTAGCTTTACTACAAAATCTATGTGTATGCCCTATTTTTAATGCAAAAAAAAATATTTTTTTTTACAATTATTTATTATACAGGCATATACATATAATTACACAGGAAGCAAGCTGACGAAAATAGCTCTGTTAAAATAAATACGCTGTTAGAATTACGTCAATCGCCTACTATATAAAATCGTACCTATCTCAAATTTTATAGATAAAGTACAAACTACAAAAAAACGAACTTTATTATATTTTATAAATACTCCTGTTTTGTCACTAATGTTACGAAGGTGCAAAGTCAGATATCAGGATCGTAGCTCAAACTTCTTAGTCACTGTCAACATGAAGGTATTCTTAGTTAACGCAGCTAAATACGAGTACTAATTGAATTAACAGTACTCCGTTGACTCAAGCAAAAAGCAGTCTCGCCCCTCGCGTCATTATACGACAACCAAGACACGGCGTTTATTACGTTCTGAGGCGCTTCGTTTTACCATTTTATTACATCAAACAGTTGCCACGTGCTACAAAATTGATTTTGAGTATCATCATATCTCTATATCAAAGACTTATTAGTTAGCATTAGTTCAACCTCACATATATCTTATCTTTACTTTAACCTTTATCAAAGGACGATTCACTAATCTCGAAGCTGGTTTATTAAGTGAACGTGGGTGTCTATGAGTTGCAATGACAACTGTCGGCCTGCATGCTGGCTTGCTACTTGCCTTCAACCCTTTTCATACGATTAAACAAATTAGAGTTTGTAAAAAAATACAAAATAATTGAATTAACCGCACTACTACGTATGCGCAAAAAATCGTCTTTCCACTCTCGTCTTTGAAGGCAACACTATAATATCATGATTGTTACGTGAACTGGGGTGCTCCGTTTTACCATTTTATTACGTCGAACGGTTTGTTGGTGGCGCGTGCCACGAAATTGATTCCGCGTGTCCTCACGTACATGACAAATTGCTATTGCATTATTTCTCTGTTCTATATGCGAACGATTGAAGACTTTATTTGTTGCGGATTCATTCGCCAAGTTTACGTTGAAATACGATAAAATAGGTTGATGATACCTACCTATCTATATGTTTTTTGTGTGTCAGAAATTATATAGGTATATTTTTTGTAATTCTGGACGTGTAATATATTTTGATTATGTGGACGCAATATTCCGTTATAAGAAATATGCGTTTGAGGATACCAAATACGAAATTATATCGATTATTGAACCCATACAAAAAGCTTTAAAAGTAATTGAAACAAAGAGGATAATATTTTAAAAACCCTTCTGTGGCGGTCACCGGTGACTAGTGAAGCCATATGAGGCGCGTATTCAATATGCTTAATGGATCTGACAGAATTTTTTCGTATGAAACGTTTTGTTGTGAGAGCATAGCATAACATTATGACAGACAAATACGAGTATCTAACTGAGATAAAGGTCTTCCCGGTTGTGGGGAGAGACCTGTGCCCAGCAGTGGGACATAAAAAAGGATAGACGGTAACTGAGATAAAACTATTGCACTCGTCATTTATACATTATAAAATTCTTTATCCTGACAGACGCATCAAAACACCGCCCAATTAATTATGAAAACTACGCGTACGTATTTCGTAAATGATAAAATAAGAAGAATATGTTAGTATAATTATAGCTAGTAACTTGTAAAAAATAATAGGACATGCAATATGGAAATGACACAAAAACAGTTGGAAGTCTTTGAGTATTGTGCCTGTAGTTACGTTGTTGTCACGTATAGCAGCTTCAAATACTGTGTCAACGAAATAGCGCGACGGGAAAACATTTTCGGCAGAAGACATCCCATCGTAAACTGAGGTCGTTTCGCAAATTTTACGACAGCGTTATTATTTTCTACGCGGTTATGACAACCTTATTAGATCATAGAGGCAATAACTATATCTATTTGCGGTCTGATTTGAAATGAAATAGTGAGGATGGGACTCGTAATTTCCACATACATACTACAATTATGTATTTTTTATTTGAATTCAATTACTTTGTACACATTTATTTATTTTCTCCTTATTGGTAACCTAAACTGAAATTAGGCGTAATAAAGGGCGAAATGCCTAGATATCTAAGCTTGCCTATAATGCCTAGAGGTCGGTTAACCCTTGGTGTAGGTCAATATTGTGTTCACATATTATATATTGTTTTCACAAAAATTCATTGTATATAAATTACGAGATACACAATTGTAAAAAAATCTTATGAATTTATATTTTTTATATGCCATTGCAAATTAATAATACGCTCAGAGAAAGGAAATGACCGATGATGTACTATAGAGGTCTCGGTCTATTAAGATAAAGATTAACTAGTCATTGTTTTAAAAAATGTAGGGTGACCATAAAAACATACGTGGGCAGTTAGCATAAACTATGTGGGAGCCGTGTCGTGACTCGTGACACATCGACTATTATCCCAACGCTCTGAAATCAACATCTGTCACTGATCGACGATCGGCCGGATTAATTTGCATAGCAAACGGCTTTGCATAAATCCAAACAATATGATATACAAGCCTAATTGTAAACCACTCGCGGGTTATGCAGGGGCTAAATTTGAGGTGGATTTATTCATCAGACGCACATAGACGTAGACACTAGGACTAAGGTCTCACAAATTTCCACAATTTCTTGTACGCAGTATAAGTTCTAATTGAGCTATCTGGACCCCTGCAGTTGGTCATACAAAGCTTATATGGGTTAGGTGATGCAATGTTTATAGGCACTAATAGCCGAATTTCAATATCAAAGCGTGCTCTTTGTGTGGGCCAAACAGGCTTCCCATTCATATGACGTTCCGTAACAGAAATTGACAACTCCGATAAGCTCAGACTTAAATCCAATTTTACTACTGTTTATGTATTTTTACTAACTTATTATCTAACTAGTTTATGTATTTTTACTAAATAACTAACTTACTTACTTAACTTAAATTGAAAAACAAACAAAGAAGTTTTTAATACATTTTATTTTCCCATTTTCATAAACAAAGTATGCCGACATTCACAAAACAAGTAATTACAGTCACAGTGAGGCAAACTTCCCTTTTCGGAAATTTCAATTAAATAAGCAGTTTTGAAAGTCGTTTTCCTTTTAAGACAGGGGCTTTGTTAACAACGCAGCTGATATATGGTTTCCTAGATTCCACGGCAGTTCCCATGGCGAAATTCTTAGCTTGGCTCATTGTCGAGTCAAAATTGCATTGTATTATAGTATTATATTATTCATGTTAGTATAGTAATAGCTTACGTTAAATTTGGCGTCAGTTAGCGCTTATGAAACACGATTAGCGTATTACTGGCCATGTGCATATTAAACATGAAACGTTATTTTTAATAGCTCGTTAAGAAAACGTTGTGTTTTTTATTTTTCCTGCGTGTTTTTCTTAAATACAGCGTTTTTATGCTGCTATATTTATGAAAAAATTAATTCCTTTTACCTGAATCTTAAGTATCTACGGTTATAGATGAAAAAGATAGCATTTGCTACTACTAAGCTATCTAAGCGAATACGCTAACGGGCGAATTATTCGCTACAAGGTGGTCGTAGGCGTAAAAGAATCATAGCAAAAACATAACAGTACCGCATACCACAGTTTTAACAAAACAAAATTAATAGTGGCAAAAAACAGAAGCGGAGGCGTGAAGCACATAAACCGTGAATGACGCGACGCTATTCAAGAGAATTAATAAAGTCGAAGGTACAAGTATCGCACACCGCCCACTCCCTCTGGCGATGTTTCGTAGGAGGTTATTGTTCTAACGTCAATATCAAGTCCACGGCAAACGTTGGTCTTTAGCATACATTCAATCTACATAATAGGTAGTTAAATAACTAGGTATAGAGATAAACATCAATAAATGTATGAAGCACTTATCCTTCTAATAAATGGGCGTGACGGTGCGCGGTGCCTTCTTAGTGCCTTCGAGTCCTGTTTATCTGTTAGGGTGCATTTTTATAGAAAAGGTGCATGCGTGGCAAACATGCAGTCATACGGAACTGAGACAAATTAAAAGCCCCGCCCGATATCTTAGCAGTAAAAGTAATTTTAATACCGCTTTTATGATTTGGGAGTAAATGGGTAGTACTGTGATGTAATTTAATTTCATATGCGGCGTCAACATGACGGTGAAAGGTGTGTTATTAAAATACTCGTAGGTTCATAATTTTCTTCCTTGTTTCATGTGGCATTAGACATAGCTAACGTAACGTAGGTAGGTACCCATACCAATACTGGTTATATTATTAAAATTAATTTCTTTCCATGGATTAGATCGATAGCAAAAATAGCTTATATAACCGGTAGTTACAAAAGCAATCATACCTAATTAAAAATTAACTGGCTCGCTTATGCAAATGTCACAAAAAGTA
The DNA here is from genome assembly GCA_018231225.1 of Noctuana stator. NCBI lineage: Eukaryota > Metazoa > Arthropoda > Insecta > Lepidoptera > Hesperiidae > Noctuana > Noctuana stator. The sequence continues at coordinate 8,981 of DWQK01004393.1, forward strand.
GTACCCACCTACTTAGTGTACCAAATGTTTATATGCAAAATTAATTCAAGGCTCTTATTAAGTATATATTATTTTAAGACTGACTCGTATCGTTAATACTTTGCATAATCTTGAATATTGATGAATCTATATGAATACGCAAATATTTCGGTCAATGTCAATAGAAAAATGAGATAAACCATTCAATCAAAGATATTCACATTCTTATTAATATTCAGATGCCATTCGTTTTATTCAAGGACGTCACGACTAATTACTAGAGCGGACGATAATACTTAGTATTCCGAAGAAACAGTTTAGTTCAGCTATTACAACTCTTAAAAGTTAAACTTAATGAATGACCAATAAATCAAGATGAACTGATGATCGTATCGTATTGAGAAGCTGGTCATTGTCGTTTGTTTTAGTCCTCTGACGACATGAATATAGAATACATAATATTAGATAAATATTCACCTTTTTTAGTATCATTTATATTTTAAAACATTAGAATGTGTACCTACTAAATTTTACAATTATTATGACATGATTATTAGATGTAGAGATAATTTTAAGGAGCACTTTGTTTTGTTTCGTTACTGTCTAGTATTTTAGTACTAAGTTTCTAAATAGCGTGTGCTAAAGTAACACAATATGACAATGTATCTTCTTGTAGCAGTGTTCAAACAGTTTTCACTCTAACACCTGTGTAAACACTTAACACGCGTAGAACTATGTTTTTTTAACCTACATACTTACATAAGTGTAACTTTCACGGTTGAATTAATACAACGATTGCCCTTTATATGGCAACGTTATGTAAATTATAACAACCGGAAAGTGGTCGATATTCACGCACTATTGATTTTGCAAATGGACTTGTGAACAAAAAGTTCTATTCAAATGTCTATGTGTAAATTGTAAAATTTACTTGTAGTACAGCGAAGCCTGACATGGTAATGAATACCATGGTTATAGCCAATTAATATATAAAATTAGCTAACTTTATATTACAAATATTTTTTAGGATAAAGGTACGGAATTAAACAAAGAAAACTGCTATAACAATTTTAAATGAATAAATAACTTACGATTAAATACAAACGAGAAATATGTAAAGTGAATAGCTTAATTTGACTCTTTCTACATCTTGCCGCATATTACAAAGCCCAATCATCGCCTCTACAAGTTTTTATGAATACAAATCGAAGAAAAAGCACGTGTCGATTAGTTTGAGGCGATAAAAGCGAAAATTGTGCATTGAAAGTAATTTATCAATTGGTCACACGTAACAATAAACACAGCGGCGAGTCATTGACCTCCCAACTACTCGAGTTACAGTTAATAATTAACAAAACAACGGTACCTATTTGGATAATCAATAAAGAAACGTTCAGTGTTGTTCGTTCTACTCGAAAGATGTGATAATAACTTTTGAACTTAATATTTTTGTTTGTAACAAATAAAGATGGTAGGTTAACGTAATTAAGGTAATTTCTACCAACCCGCACTTGGCTAG
>DWQK01004394.1:0-10477 GCA_018231225.1 Noctuana stator
AACATAATCATAGCAAAACCCTAGACTGACTGTGTCAACATCTTTTGTTCTTAATATGAACCTTTTTGTCGCCAACAGCAAGTTTATTTAATTTTGTTATGAATCCCTTACTATCGATTGAAAAATCATATCAATGTATATTATGATATTAAAATTATAAATTTTACCTGCATTATGTTAGAAAAGTATCAAAATATGTTGTTGACATTTTTTTTATATGAAGAGAGTACAGTAAATAAATTATAACTATTTACTTATTAAAGATCAAGAAAAAAAATTATAAATCAAGATAATTTATGTATCTACCCACATTTCTGATAACTATGAAATCTTCGGTTGTATCATTTATTGAATGACGTCAGCGGGGGCGACTTGAAACCTTTTAATGCATGGCGTGAGCGTGATACTCGATTCTACGTGATTTATAATATTTAACATAAAAGTCCATTTTATGATTAGGGGTTCAGGGACTATAATGTCTTTTTTGTTGTGAAATGAGTCTCTCTTAAAATAAGTCAGTGAAAACGATAAGTTTTAGTTAAGAATTGGTTAAGGTTACACAAGTATGTTTCACAATATTGATAGATACTTATATTTTTTAGTTACTTAATACTAATTGTTTAGGTTATGGTACATATTTAATTATTCAATTATTTCTTAGCAACTGCGAACTTGCTACACAATATTACGAGTACGTAGCTATTAGCTACATCATTGCTACGAAAGTAGTATGTATTAATTGCATTTTTACTATATTTAACTTACTTCGTGTAATGCTACGGTTTTAAGTAGGTATGTTAAAAGAGCTTTAACGAAAAATGTCTGTTATCCTTCACTATTGTATAATAACTCCTACGATCTTGTCATATTCGGTAGAAACGAATTGGAATTCTTAAATATGTCGGCGTCTGCAACCATTGTTGGTGGGCGTAAGCTTTGATAAATAATTCATACTGCCCTCGAGGCTCGTTCAATGCTCACTCATGTGTCAACAAGTCAGTCTCGAGTAGTAATATCCACAACTACAACGGCTGTTACTAATTCAACGGTAAGTACAATGATTATCGTGATTCAAGTCTAGCTACGCTTTAATACCATAAATACTTATTATATAACCCACAATTAACAAAGAGTCAATATAGTAATTAATAGTAATTATAGTGTCAGAGTTTTTCGAAATAGAATAGCAATTTGGAAAACTATTACTTTGATTATTTAATGGATACTGTATCTTAAAGTACGGCAATAAAGCTTTTTAAAATATCCACAGTTCACGAGGAAAAGAATTTATGAACATTTCAATTTGTTCTTATATTGTGATTTTTCTTCAATATTGTACAATTTTTATTTATTTAGTAAAAATCAGCGTTTTTTTTTTCTTAACGCTGAAATCTATACTATATATAACAAAGCTCAAGAATTTTTTTGCTTGTTTGTTTGTTTGAACGCGCTAATCTCTGGAACTATAAGTAGGATTTGAAAAATTCTTTTTATGTATTTTAACTACATTCGTGGGGAAGATTATAGGCGTATTGTAACGGAGTGTTTGATAAAACACTCCGTTACAATACGCAGGTGAAACCGCGGAGGGCGACTAATATAAAATATGGTTATAGGTAAGGTAGGTTATAGAAGACGGATTTATTTTCATTTACCAGAAAATAAATCCGTCTTCTTTAAAATATTAATTGTATTCAGTATTGAAATGCTAGGGGTTAGAAAGTAGGTAAGAGGGTCACTACTTTGTTTATAAATAGGTGACTCTTTCGATCTATCGTCCCCACTATATATCACGATTGACCTACATTACTGCTATTCACATACACGTACGTTTTTAATTTAAGATTCATACATTAAATACAACTGGCGGCATGTTTAAAATCGATTGTTTATTAATTATTAACAAAATAGATTTTGCTGTAAAAAAGCGTGAGACGCTTGACATCAAATGTTACAAATAATAAAAACATAGGTATAACATAAAGCATTCCACGTTTTGTTTTTTACAGTGAAATTGATTATTCTGTAAATTAATCCAGTCAGACAAAATTATTACCTATATAGTTGCTGAAGTTTTATTTTTGTAATGTGATTAATTATTATATTATTATTTAATTAACTAAATTGATTTTAGATCGAATTTACAGTTTCGAATTTACATTCACGTTTACTTTTTAGATTAATATCGGTCTGACTGACATTTTCGAAACGATAGAAAAATATGTTTTATTTAGATACTTAGTTACTTTATAATGATAACGAACAATAACGGGTTTAAGCAGGAGATATACCTACTGTCATAGTAAAATTCAAATATAGTGAGACCAGAGTAAATAGTAGCGGCACGATAGTTCACTTTACCATTTTTTTATATTTGCTGTCAAATAAACTTATAAATATGCGTAAAGTGCAAATTTACATTACCTTCTTGTTTTTTCTCTTATAATATTTTGCGTCATTTATATTTTATGTATAGCTTATTATATGGAAACATGATTATACCTACTAATAGAGGTGACAGTCTGGTTTGTGAATGCCCTGCATTTGACGGGGTGGTCTGGGATCAATGTTGTGACTGACTTGTAAATATAATTTGTTTTCTATTAAAGAAAAACGTTAGAAAGAGAAAGGCACATTCAATGAAGTTCTAACAAGGCAATCAGTATATAGCAACTCATTGGCTAGCCTTATCGTGGAGCTATAGAGGATTGTTGATAACTTTAGTGATTATCACATGTTTAAAGATACGCGACGAAGACTGGTAACAAGACAAGTTTATCATAAAATGGTGGAAGCGTGCCAAAAATAAGTCTAGCCGAGAAAAGATATAATCTTACAAACACAAAAAATAAAATATACGGAGTTTAGAGCATTATATTTATATCCTACGGAGTATATCTACTTTATTTCCATAAAATTTAATGACCCATGGCATTGTTTCACGGGTTTATATTACATGTCTTTGTCTACTATGTTGAATCTAGCTACCTATTCTCTTGTTCGTAAAAAGATTATACAAGGGCTTATTTGTAAACGGATTAGTTACAAGCCTATGCAACGTAAAGGTTAATGAAAGTAACGAATCGAATATACGTCCATTGTTAATCTTATTTTAGGCGCCAGTATTTATTTCCTTTCTATTAAGTTAAAACTATGAATGTATCTATATGTCAGTTCTTACTTTGAAATATCATAGGAATAAATTAAGAAGATAATAGGTAAAATATTTCTTCAACAATCTATGGGCAACATTTTAGCCTTTTTAAAATTTAAATCTATACAGTAGATAAACAAAAAAACCTTCGTTTTTATAATAAAATGCATAGTAGATATATTTTACAAAGCTGTAACTATATCTACTATACATTTTATTAGTAGTTAACTTCATTTAGTAGGTAACTTCATCTAAAGATTTCAATTCACAAGATTTTCAGCATCAGCGCACATTGAGATCTACAAGATGGCGAAATACGCTACGAACTGCTACGAAACCTTCTCGTAGCAACAAAGAGATTACCTACGTCAATTTCAATCCTCTTTGAACGTCTTTAAATCTATACACTATTTATTAAACCACTAAGATTAAACAATTAAGACAAAATTTAAACAATTTATGGGCCTACATATTCATAGTCAAAAAGATATTAAAATGCATTTAGATACTATAATATGCACGTTTAGCTAATTGTACCTATTATACTGCAAAAGTTGTCTACAATATGAATTATATCATTTAATTAATAAACGCTTATATGCATTCGTTTAAAATAAATCGACTTTAACTACTTTCGATAAGTATAATAAGTTACGAATATAACACAATCTGAACTGATCTACTTATTCCGGTAAATCGGACATAATACATAAGTGACAGTTACCTACTATGCACTTACTTGAACCAACTTAACCTATACATATATTTATAGCATTCGATAGGTTATATCGACATTTTATGCGACAGGGACTGATTTTCCCGATCTAGAGGCCCGTAGCGTCTCACTAACATACAAAAGCTTTAATTTTGATTAGGTAATAAGGAATACACAGGGAACTTGCCCAAAAAGTCTACATAGCCTAGGAGTTAGTGAGGCCTTAGCGAGCGGGGTCGTCGAACGCCGACGGCGTCCGGGCCGGGAGGGGCGACGGTTTCGGCGCGCGTTATCGATCGAATCGCATACCTTCCTGCGGCCGCAGCAGAGCATCCTCCGAGCGCGCGACTGTCCGCCCGGCGAAGATTTCAACCTGGTTAATTTTCGCCACTGCATCGGTGCAAGTTAACGCGGCGCTTGGGGGAGCGGCCGCGGCGCCGGTAGCTCGCGCATCGCGGTCGCGTCGGACGCGGCCGGAGCGCGCGAGCCTCTCTCGCGGAGTGCCCGCCGCACGCTCGCGCATGCGCCCTGCACCAACCCCCCACACTTACTCCTCACGATTAATAATTCCGACTACGCTGCCAGTACGTATGTGGGTTAGTTTTTTGGCGATCGATGCGATTATTCGGTGCGAGCCGCTTCCGCTAGACCATCATAGTGCATCGGCAACAGACGATTCATTAATCGCTCTTTGACATCGATGGCGTACCCCGTGGTTGACCGATAAGCGCCGTTTAGAGCAGCCTCTAGGCAAATTTGACCTCGCTTGAGAACATAGCTGAATAGCACTAAGATAACCGTATTATACTTACGTACCGTAACGACATTCAACCGTACGCGAATATCAGAAGTTTTATTAAAAATACCAAAGAAGTCAGTGCAAGTTACTTGCAGCATTTGTAGGCACCTACATCCTTGATCCTTAAGATACTAGGGAAGTCACTTCACAAATTTCTTTGCAACTTCTATAAAAGATATGTCGGTACCTACCTACAGATACAAATTCCAAGCATGAATTTGTTCTAGAATCTCGAATAGGAAACATTCTTAGTATTATAAAAAGCAATATTTAGAACAGGGTGTTAGTTCTGGTTTCCTCACAAAGGCCCCGCGAAACCACAGGATAGGGTCACGAAGTTCTCTCAACATGCACTTTGTGACCGCCCAGCCACTTTCCGTTTACGTGTAAATTAATGGAATTTCAACGACCCTTTTGCCTCGAAAGCTCCATAAACTAAAGGATGTAATACATCAAAACTGTCTGCGCCACAACAAACCTTATATTTATAGCAGAAAAGCCCATACAGCGTACTGCGACCGCCATATTTTAAAAGTTAGCGACATCGATTACCGTTCACGCTATTTCAAACTTTGTAGCTACAGAGTTATCAATATACAATCACGATGGTTGGAGGTAGGTATATTTAGTAAGTACTCTTAAAATCTCTTTTCATTTTCGAATCAAATTCAGAGAGTGTTTATGTTCTGTATACATAATTATATATAAGGTGCCTATTTCAAGGTAATTATTTCATTCGTGTAACTGTAATTTTATATATTTAGGTGATTATAAGCTTTGTAACTTAGATTTTGTGACAGCCAATAAATGAATTATTATTAAAGTGTGTTCACAAACATATTATGATCGTATGTATGTCTTAAGGTAGGTAATTTAGTTTCCAATTTGATTTACGAAATCAACTTCTATGAAGGCGTAGGTAAAAAATCTGGCACCTTAGTACGTACTTTGAAGTCACCAGATGATTACCTTACCATGTTGAAATAATAATTACCTACGTCCTATCTTCCTTGAACCCGACATTACAGACATTTACATGAAAAGTACCCAAATCCGTTATACGGAGTTCTGAGTTCTTAATTTCGAAATAGCGTGGTATCCCTCACCAGAATTGATTAGGGCAATTTAGTAAATTATTTTTATTTTCGTTATTTTGCTACCGGAGACGCGACGAAAGCTTTCGTGGTGGCTTACGAACTTAATAACGCATATGGAACTCAGTGAGCTCCCTAAAAACTATATTATAAGTAGGTATATTAAGACAGTTTTTCCAGTTTTATACTTTTTTAATTTGCATTGCACTTACGTTGCTATTCGCATGGTTTCTTGAGATTACATGGGCCCAGTCTCCACAGGTTAAGTTATTATCTACATGAGTTGATTACGATCTAAATGAGTTACGACAAATTCATTGGAATGTAAATAATAATAGATCATAATGTTTACCGTCATACAGAAGCCACATAACAACTACTTATGACCCACAGGATTTTGTCTCCAATATTTGCTTAAATTCCTGCCATGTTTTATAAAAAAAAACTAATTCGTGCTTTCACATCCAGTCACACGCTAACGCTGACATCTAAATTCATGCCCCAACATACCCATTCAATTGCCTTCTCGAACAAACTACCAATGCCTAGGTACTTTAATTATTCAGACGTCACATGAAAACAATTTCATTAACAATGTATTTCATAATGGTTTTATAATTTCCATTGTGATTTATATTAGCTAATTCTGAATGGAATAAGCCTGCGTAGCAGTGCTACGCTGCTACGGTACTTTCGGTAATTTCAATTTCTATTATAGGAGTATTACTCGAGTGTGTAAGTTATGTGGTATAAGCTCAAAGCTGTTTATTGATCTCTACAAATACAACACATGTGGTATACTAGAATAATAAAATTAAAATCTTTAGTAGGTAATTTATATTAAACAAACGTCTAAGCATTTTATGTTCCATAAAACTTTTTAGTGATATTGTATTCGTCAATCAGTCGTTACTGCCTTATTCCTGTACACTAAATGAAAATTCTAACACCAAAACACAACTAGTGATTCAAACACTTCTTTAGAATAAAGTAACTACCTAGCTATAAGTAAAAAAGAAGATATCCAATTTCCTCTCTGCTTGAAGACGTACACCTAACCATATCGCATTGACAGGGGACCAAATTAAAAGGAATTTATTGTTTTAGCCCGAGTAGATAACAATCACTTGAAAATAACGGTAGGTCGAGAACTTTACTGGAATACATATGAGTCTTTATTTTGTTTACCAACATATTAGGCAAATAGGTACCTACACATTGTCTCGATCTAGATCATAAGAGACGTGGTGTTCACCTGGTTACATGCGATGTTATTACTACCTAATTAAACCATACAAACCACGGAGTAGACAGCCAAATATAGATGAATATACCGATTTCCGTGGTACAAACATATAAACGAGGTATATCTAGTTTGTTATTGTCTCAGTGTCAGTAGTGTGTAGGTTATGATTCTGTGCAGATAGTTTATGGAGCGCTTTAAAATATAGTTTTTGTGTTTTTGCGTGAATGATTTTATTTGATACTAGCTGTGCCCTGCGGTTTCACCCGCGTTAAGACTTGTAACGTAATGCTTTATAGCCTATAACCTCATAAATGTAGCTATCATACACAAAAAGAATTTTTCAAATCAGACTTGTAGTTCCAGAGATTAGTGCGTTCAAACAAACAAACAAACTCTTCAGCTTTATATATTAGTATAGATTATATTTTTAGTACAGGCGAGAACGAGTGGCGCTTAGAAGTATTTTCGTATAAAAACAAGTTAATATCAATATAGATTTTTATTATTATGGTTAAGAATAGGCCAAGGCTCCAGAGAAAATCATAATAAATTATACATAATCATAATAAATAATACGAACAGTCTGCAGCTAAATAATAAAAAAACACTTAATTATTTAACTTATAAATATGTTAAATTAAAAGCAAATTGATATAATGTATATTATCTGCGGACAATAAGAAAGAAGTCATTGATTTATATTAACAAATTTACAAATTATATATGTAAATAATTTATATTAATATAGAAGATAACACTCAAGGACTCAGTAGGAGCTTACTAGAATCTCCACACTATAATAATTAACTGACTTCAAACAAAATGAAGTTGGCCAGACAAAATACCTTGCAATTTTGTTATAAATTGTAAGACAATCTGCCTTCCTCCATTGTTGCAAAGTTTAGAGGATACACAACTTTTTATCTAGATAATTTGATGAATATTTTGATACCATTAGACAATTAGTGCCTGACTAAAGTTCATAGGTCAAACTTTAAATGTTTACGCTCGCCGACTATGAATCACTGTAGTTAGTCAGTGAATCAGGACATATTACAATGTAATGATAAAACTATTTTGAATTTTGTTCTGCATTCCTTTTTCTTAGATACTCCCATGGGTCCTGAAGCATTGAGGGGTGCAAGTAAGCATCAATTCCCTCTCTTCCCTGGCTGCGGTTATTGTCACTCTGGAATATAAAGTAATACCTATAATATATGTGACAGTTTTTAGGAACAAATTGAGAATTGTTTAACCGTAGAAGCTACTGCAGCATCACATGTTTTAAAAATGACATAAAAAGAACTAATACTGGTACTACAGTGAAGTTCATTTGCATTCAAAATCTGTAATTAAAATATAACTAATACACAGTATACCTTGGTTTTGCTTTTCCAATTAAATCAAAATCTACTATTAACTAGTTGTTACTTGTGAAACTAGTAAACTGAAGTATTGCCTTCCACCCTTTTAATGTCTCACTGCTGAGTACGGGTCTCTCCTCACAACCGGGAAAGGCCTGGAGCATACTCCACCTTACTGCTCCAATGCGGATTGGGAGTATTAGCAAGAAATAATACAGTTGGAAACCACTTACCCCATAACTACTGTTTCTTTGATAGCTGTTCTTTTGGTTATTGTAACCGCCACCACCTTGCCGCCTTTGATTCTGGTTTATAATTCCCATTTGACCGTTTCGATGGAAGCTCTGGTTGTTCCACCGTTTCTGGTTATGGATCGGTGTGCTTTGGTTCAACGGTATAAAATCATCAGACATGATTGTATACAGACATTACAGACAAGCCACAGAGGAAATAAATGTAGTTATGTTTATTATTTATTTAGTCTAAGGTTAATGTAGGTACTAAAAATTGTAATTGTAAAGTTTGTATCACGTCTTAAACTTACACTATTGTGACAAAGTCCCTTAAGACCATAAAGTCCGTAAACCAATTAACGCGTTGATTATAAAAGTATCAAGTTATTAACGAAATAGACTCAATGCTAAATATTAAATAAGCACTTTAAATATGTACTATAAATAACATAATTTTCTATTGTAATGTATGTAATTTTTTTCTTTATATTTATTTTATTATAATGTCATTATGTCACTGTCAATTCAATTGTCAGTGTCTCTGTCCCATGTCTGTCCTGTTTCTGTCAAGCACACTGCACGCACACACACTGAACACTAAACTCTTAACTCCTAGGTACTTAGGTTACGTAGGTATAATAATATTGATTGAACGGAGTCGTGGTCAAGAAATAATGCTGTCAAGAAACATTTTGACAATTTGTTATTAAAATGTCAATGTGACGTTGAAATTCACAGATATTAAATCTATTTTCTATTCATACGTATAAATCATTAAAATAGTAATGCTTATTGGAAGACAGTGTCATAAAAGTCTCCAGTTTATAACATCATATAATAATATGTTACGTTTTTTGAGAAAATATCACATCATGACAAAATTAATCTATATTCTATGTCCATATCAAACTGATGATATTTGACATTCATTTTATTTGTCTGTAGTCTATACCTAGATATCTATAATCTTTGCTATCTATCAACAGATATAGGAGCGAAGTTTCTGTTTTTTGTTCAATGAGTTCTTTAATTTAAATGTATTTCGATATCTATTCAAAATGTTTTAGTGTTGTTTAAGTGCACGTTTTATGTGTTATAAAAGTTCTAAAAATGTGGATACCATCAAAAACTCCAAAACTAGCTGTCGGTAAGTTTGACGTTTGGACTCGATCAGTAATACATCCTGCACACAATTACAGCGGAAACGTAAATACATGTCGTGCATTTTAAATAAATTATATCCGAAAAGATATTATTTATATAGACAAAATAGCTTCCTTTGTAGATAATAAATAAACTCTACATCCCATACTAACTTTTGCTGTCCGTATATTAGGTACATTGCTTTTTTTTTTATCGCATCAATAATTACACAGCAATAAATAACAATAAAATTCTTTTTATAAACCTGATGCCATGATAAAGCGTGGTAGCAATAATGGCCGTAATGTTTTATCTTGGTCTATTTGAAAATATGAAAATTTTATAAAAAAATGTTCACAACACAACACTGACACTTTTTTTTACTGTAAGTCAAGGCATTCGGCTTTCATTAATTGACCGTGATCTTTTACTAATTAAGTGAAAAATATACATAGATGAAATATAAAGAAAAGTTTCTTAAATACTTTATCTTCATACAAGACAATGTGGGCTGTTTGGCTTGTTTCTGATGGGTAGATTCACCACTACAGGCTCCCTACATTCGGCCTCCTTTCTATGATGAATTGACGCCACACTCTCCCCACTGGTATATGGATAAAGGAAAAATGCTGAAACGCTGTATCAATTTGCCTTATGATTGCCTATCAACCATAACATGATAGTCACTTTAACAAATATTTAATACATTGCAGCATGTTTATTGCAGAT
>DWQK01004395.1:0-10476 GCA_018231225.1 Noctuana stator
ATTTCACCCGCGTTAAGAATTGTAACGTAATGCTTAATAGCCTATAACCTTCCTCATGAGTGTAGGTATCATACACAAAAATAATTTTTCATATCCGACTTGTAGTTGCAGAGATTAGCGCGTTCAAACACTCTTCAGCTTTATAGTATAGTACTAGTATAGATTCCTACTCTACACCCAAATACCTATGCAATATCACTTTTAACTACCAACTAGAACAAGAAACATTCATAAACAACGAAAATTGCACATAAACTTGTAATAAAATGATCATGAACTCGTAAAGTTTATGAAGGCGCAGCTGTTGCATAGTTATTAGTGCATTTGATTAATTCTCTTTTCGGAAGTAATAAAGAGTTGGATATTAAATTTCTTAGTGCAGAACTGAGTCTTTATTACACGAATTTAGTTTATTGAAAACGTGTGGTAGTGATTATTAAGCAAAAAACACTTCTTGACGTTGAAAATCTTGTTGATATATCCACGACTTTTTGTCATGGAGATTTAATTACCCAGGATAATAGTTACCCGGAGTATACGAGGCTCCCCTAAGCCCACGAAGCCGCACAAATCCCACGCCGTTGAAATGCGTCCATTCATTTAGTGATTCAGAACTCAAAGAGATTACATTTTGATTCACAGCTTATGATATCTCGATCATAGTTTGTACTATGAAGTACCTATATTTTTTATATAATTACTTTAAATATAAAATTAAATCTAAAAGCCATTTTTAAATAAAGGACCGACTTGGTAGAGATTGTCCTTTTTCAAACATTTTCTGGAACCCAATTGCAGAGCTTCTTAATAGTCTCACATTAAATTATCTATACTAATCTATAAAGCTGAAGAGTTTGTTTTTTTGTTTGTTTGTTTGAACGCGCTAATCTCTGGAACTACAAGTCGGATTTGAAAAATTCTTTTAGTGTCCGATAGGTCCATTAATGAGGAAGGTTATAGGCTATGTAGCGTTACGTCACAATTCTTAAAGCGCGTGACACAGCTAGTATTATTATATACAAAGTAACAGTAAATAATGATCTATTTTTGGGAGAAACCAGATAAATAAAATATCGAAATGTGATGTTTAAAACATTTATTATTTCATTTTCGATTCTGACACTCGATTACTAAATTCACACTTCACTGAGAGTGAAGCGTAGGTATAATCTAAATAAATAAAACATAAAATTGATTTAAAATAAAAAAAAATAGCCCATTTGGATATTATTATAATAGCAGTGGATAATAATATCTAGAAATTGTATAAAATAGGAGATAGTTAAAATTATAATGATAATAATATGCAAGTCGAAAAATTTAAAAACATAAATGCTATAGAACTTGGTCTGAAAGTTGCATCGGAGTAAATAGAGATTTTACAAAAATTACATTATACTTTATTATACAAATTTTTTCGTTTCCTACAATATCATAATATTTATTCGTTAATTTATATTACTTATTATGAAATTGAAACGCTTAAGGCACAGCGAAATTTCCTAACTATAATGTACACCTATCATAGACTTGGTAACAATCATTATACTATTTCGCAAATTGTGATATGTACAAAAATATTTTTCATCTTTTTTACTATCTAGGACTGTACAGTAGCGTACAAAATGGTAATGGAAATGAAAACGAAAACGGTACAGTCACCATTAAAATTGTTACGAAAAAAAAGTAACATTTCTCAGTAGAACTAGAGCACCGTAGATTTAATAAATAATATTCACTAGAACGTTAACAGGACAGGAGTAAAGCAAGAAGTGACAACCAATTTGACACCCAAATTAACCACAATCATACTTTTGTACTCCACATTTAAACACATCGGCACAATTACACTAAATTTAGAGTCTTGGATATCGGTTCACTAGAACCGATACTCCTCAAATCAGGCATGAGTGTTGTTTCTTCTCTGTCTTTCCAGTAATTTCCTGTGAGTGTGACGTTTCCTTGCAATAATTGCTCCTAGTATCACAACTACTGCAAGGCCCACGGCTATACCTATCCACCAGTATGTGTTATACGAAGCTTCTTTGGGATTAACGCTTTCATTTCGATCCCCAGCCGCAACTGGGTTCTTTATTTCCAATACGCCAACAGTTGACGTTTCAGTACTAAATTTTGAATGAAGTTCTTCGCCAGTGTCTATTATGTTCTCGTTGAGGTCTGGGTTTTCAACGTGTTTGATGTTTTGACGCTCATCTGGTATTTCGTTTTCTACGGGAATGTCAACAGTCTCGGTGGGTGCTTCACTAACTGGAGGTTCTACGTAGTCGTCCAAGCTGTTCTCGATCGCTGGATCCAATTGATTGTCTAAATACTCATCTAAAAATTTAAAATAGTCTGTGAGGCCTGTGTATTCTAGGTTATTTTCGCGTTTTGCTAGTAAATCGCTGACCATCTCTGGCCAAACTGATCCGTAGCCTTGCATCATGGTGTCCCTAGAATTAAACAAAAATATTAGAACTGATCAGTAAGGATAAAATAATTCTATCATGTATCATGTATTCAAGTATTTACTACATACATAAGACGTTCATTGTTCTGTCCGACGTGTTTTATTAAATCAGCGTCATCTGAAATCAGTTCTTCCGCAAAGGACTGATAAATTTGATACTTGAGAATAAGTCCCATGAATTTCCTGCAACAAAATAAAACATATCACTGAAATCCAAGATTAAATATTAGCATTTCAATCGGATAGTATGAGTTTGAGGTATTCCTTACCCGATATGAGGTTTGTTAAATAAAACATAAGGGTCTCCTAGAATATCGGAGTCAGACGATTCTATTAGAGAGAAATTCTTGCGGAATTCACTCCAACTCGTAGCTAAATTTGTAGGCGGAATAGTTCCCATTAGAACGTTTAGTCTCCATTCGTCTGCAGCTAGGTAATAGTTTAATCTGCAATGAAAATGTTCTTGGGTTTAAAAAGATTTTGGTATATATTGTCATTTAAATCCCTATATTTAATATAATAAGAACAAACACTTTTATGACTAAAATTCAATACTTTAAGTATGCTGTGATATTACTTACAAATTTACTTCGATCTTAATTTTCTACACAAAAACTTATACATGTACTTTTGTACGTATTTATCTAGATAAAGTTTTAAACATAGGATTGTGTATTACTAAAATGAAATAACAACGTTTTGTACAATTTGATCGAAATATGGCTTTCATCAATGATGAAAAGATACTAACCTTGGCAGATCTCTCAAAGCAATAATCAGCTGTAGTACAAGACGATGATGATTTGGATTGTAATTGAACCTTTCCAATGGGTACAATCCAACTCGATTCAGTGTATGTGGATTGAGCGATAGCAAGGACGTGAATCCAGGAATCGCTTCGTATATAGCTGGAAATAATCAATCAAAAACTTGATAAAGTAACCAACTGTTAAATACTGTAGACCATTATCTAACTCCCTCACTCCCTGGAGCCAAAAAAGCCAAAAAAGACTTAAGAAACACTTAACGAGTAATATCATTTTGCTACTCGTCCCTAACATATACTTACTTTGGAAACAAATACTTCACATTTGCTATTACGTTATATGGATTCAATACAATACAATATTCAGAATACGCACCTGAGTATCGCGACGCTTCCCTTAAAACGTATGTATTGTTGCTGTGTAGCGCCGTGATCATCTTGTGTTTTATCTTCATCACTGATTCATGAGCCTCCATATAATTCCGTATGGTGATGTCTTTGCATGACACGAACCTCATTTTGTTGGGCTTACACCAGTTTACAATAACGGTAGGGCATGTCGCGTTGTACAATGCCTCGTCCAATATTTCTGGCTCAATCCCACCTAAGTTTAGATCCTTGAGAAGCTTCTCGGCTTCCCTGAATAATTTCATTCCGCCAAGTTCCTGTAAATCAACTTTATTAATACTAGTTTCTTCTTGAAAATTATTTAAAGCTTCGAAAGTTACATCATTACCTTCAAATGTAGATTTGTGTGTAATTTTAGATATATGTCGGGATGTTTTGGTAGCAATAGTTCTATTAGATTTGACCAGTCCTCGCCCTGAAGAGATCCTGAAAAAAATAGGAGTTACATACATTTTCTCCCGGTTTCCAAGGACAAACTGATTGATATATTTGACTTTCAATAAGTGAATAAGTAAAAAGGACATATAGATTTAGATGAGCAAAATCTTTAAATTGCACAGGATTAAATATGGTGGGTGTACAAAGGTTTTATAAAGCTGAAGTTGCCGTATTTGAATATAAATAGTATGCAAATATCAGGTATTTATTAACATAAAGCTAAATATAAGTTAAAATGTTAATATATAAAAGATGAAAACATTATAAAGTACTAATTTTTTCAAACTGTTTTGTATAGTTAGTTTGTTGCATTCATACTCGTATCTAAACGACAGTTAAGCAAAATTTATTTTATTTCTCTGCCAAAATGCTGTCAGTACTGTGTTCTACAACACCGTACATTTTGTAGTACAAAAGTACTTCGATTTTAGAAAACCATATATCGCAGGCTTTGTTCTGGCATACGAATAGGCGCATATTGTACCTCTGGGAAGTTTGAACAATAAAATGCTGAGATTCCGCCCATCCCTCGAGCATCGCTTCATCGTTATAAATATTTTAACGTGATGTGAAAAATTTCCTACGTAAAATGTAGCATGATAGAATTTGAATTCTATTAGTGTATTTGCTTTGAAACTAAAGTCGTATATATGCTGTTAAGTAGTATAATAATATTCTGTGTATAAATATATAATATCTGTAGATACGACTGTAGCTACTAAAACACTCAGTAAGGCGATTTGTAATGTAATTTAAGTTTTTATATAATATGTTTGTTTAAATGTTGGTGCGGCTCATTGTAACTAACTAACAATAAATGATACGACGAGTAATACATTGTTTTATGAAATATAGAATATATGAATTAAATAAATTATAATTATTATTTAAAAGTTGTTAGTCCCCTGTTTGTCAGTCCTTTCTACTCAATGAATCGTGTGTGTCTTGATTTTTTTGTGCCTTTGGCAAATCTCTTTACATTTAGTTCCAGAATTTTTCGGGACTCTCATATCTCTGGTAATAAATTATGGGCGAGTTGTTTAAAGAATTTCGGCACTTAGTTACCATAGTGTCCGTTGGAAGCGCCGTTGGCTACTATATTCTTTGACGGGGAGCAGTTAGCGATATTTTTGCTTGTATATGTGCGCTTTGTTGAGATTAGTTTAGACTGGTGTAGAGCGATATTTTACGAAGGAATTGTTTACGGAAATTTTTAATACAATTTTGCTTAGAGTATATTCTTCGGATTGAATTATTGTATTTAGGTAATCTGCTTAATGATCTGTCTTAATGAGCTACAATGATTCTCAATTTGCCGCAGTGGCTGTTGGGTCGAGAGCCATGCCCGTTTCTCTAAACAATAAATTTCTAATTTCTTAATATTTCGTGAATAACAACTGCTTACTAACATATGGCTGGAACTTATAATGCATTGAAAAATAACTCGTTTTCTGAATTATGTCACAATGAATCTGCTGTACCGTGCAAATCCCACCGTAAAATCTATTTAAGTTTTCTTTAAAAAAAATACTTACTCAACGAGTGTGCAGCCAAGGGCTTCCCCACAGCATCAGTGCCTTTCAATCTGAGGGCCACGTATTTGTGTAGCTTCACGTATAAAGGCTTCACGTGGTCCCAGATCTCTCGAGCCTTCAGCAACGCGCCCTCGTATTCGCCCAGTGAGTCCCAATACTCTTCTACCGTATTGTAATCTAGGAAGATATGAAATGACACTTTTTCTACGTATAATATGTAGTAACATACAACAAATATGATCCGTGTGTTGGTTACTATTCCAGAGATGCTGCCCTCATAACCAGCACGCAATCGTGCCAAGTATTGTACATAGGGATGCAATCCCGCAGCTCATTCAATACCGCGGGATTGTTATGCGGGATTACTCAAATCTGGGCGGGATCCTCGGATCCGCGTTTTGAAGATGCGGGATACCGTTTCGTGGGATTGCAATCCCTACTTCTGGCAAGTTTCGGTTGGGCAAGGTGGAGGCCGGAGATATTTTATTTGAGACTAGATTATATTTCATTTCATTAGTATCAATGCCTCCACGTCTATAAATAGGATCTGTCCTATTTAAGATTGGATGTGGGTGTCCATTGTTTCCAGTATATACTTAACATAACAAATCTATAAAAAAATATTACTTTAGGATTCTAAATTTAAGAGTCATACATACTGTTTTCTTTAGAAGCGTTCTTGAGCAGAGGAAGGATATTTTCCAAATACTCGTTAAAGTTTGGTAATTTTCTGTCCCACGATAGCTTCATCTGCAGAAGAGCATTCTCGTCTTGCTGTCTTGCGATGTTGTAGTGTAATTCTGTAGGTAAAATTAAGCATAAAGTCTGTGAATATGAAACGTACGATTATTGCATTAAACAATATCTAGATGTTTCAGTTGTGGTTAACGTTGTTCCTAAAGTTGATGAAGAAAAGCAATAGGTTTGTAACATTATTGTTTAAAGTAAAATAGTAAGTGAAATACGTTAAAAATGTTCTAAAAACAAATACAAAACCATTTCTCATGATCCGTCATGAGAAATGGTTTTGTATCTGTACTAGTACAGAAGCTAAAGCTAAAGTAACGGTCATAAATTTCAAGGTTTATTTTTAGCAGATGGATAACTTCATTTCGTAACACATAAATCAGAATATACGACCGAGACAACTAAAAATGGAGGATAATTTCTTAGCACATTTGGGGGCGACCCTAAAATTAAAGCAAATCGCCGGCAAATCTTTTGCAATTATTCACAAAATTATGGGATAGTCCGAAGCGGTATATTTTAATAGTCGCCGAGTAACGATAAGAGATTTCTTTTGAGTTGATTTTTGAATTTACATAAAAACAATTTTTTAAGTTCCATTATATTGTTTTAAATCTGACCCTTAGTGGTAACCAAAAATACTTAATTTATTAATGTAAATTACAAATTCAATACTAATTCTACTGTTCTTATTGAACTTATGGAACTAATTCTACTAATCTGTTCTTTTTTTTTTCAAAATCACAGGTCCGGTGGTTTTGGACATTAGTTTCTAAATCATTTTTACACGAACGCAGTGCGACAAATGGCTACGAAAATTCTGAACTTAACATTTCACGCGACCATTCTTTCTAGCGTCAACTTAGTAAAAAGTTTTGTATAACTTCAAAATATTCATAAATTTCAAAATTAAGCTGCTTTAATAAGAATATTACTTTCATTTGACTTTTGTTCTATCGGAATTTTTGAGACAGATTTGTTTGTGTTTCTTGTTAAAGAATATGATTTGGGCGAGTTATTACTTTTCATGAATCTCATTTCGTTATGAATCGCTTCCAAAGTTTTGATATTAAAGAAAACTCACAGACAATAATATATAAGATCTATGTACTTAAATAAAGGCAATACGTTTTTATTTTAAATTAGTATTTCAGAAATCAAGAATATAGAATACCGATCGCCATTCCATTACAAGATTCGTAGTGGTGTCATAATGGTGTTATAGTGGTTGTAAAAAAAGCCGAATAGGTTATATACGAGTATACCAACCGAAACTATAAGATATAATATTTGAAAACATCACACAGCCAAAATGCTCGTTGGCATTAACGTACACAACAGTAACCACAATAATTATATTTGTACTGCTAACTGGTACAAATAAGATAAAATGAATGCCATACCTCGCAGCGTACAGTTGGTGTGCGTACCGCAGTCGTAATCCGTGGCAAACCGCAGTTTGTTCAGAGCCGTGTCCCCGAATGTCACCAGCTGGAAGAGGAGATTCTGTTATTATACGCACGTACCCAAGTAATAAACAAAGCCATTTGGAAAATTCAAGATCTTAATAACTATTATGTAAATCCTTATGTTTTTTATTTGTTAAAAGTTTTGTTTTGTTTTGATTACTTCTACGTCCTACTTTTGTTTGGTATTAATGCCTGCAATATTTTTTTTCTTACAATACTTGGTTCGATTTCTCCACACAGCCAGGGAATATGTAAGTTGAGGGGGACGGATGAACTTACAAGTTTGTGGCCAACCCGTGTCGGATGTTGTCAAACCGTCCAAAGGGCCTTCGACAAGGTTTAAAGATTGTTATCGATCGATAACAGCCGAAAATGACAATGGCTGGTATACTTATTTATGTTCCGAAAGTTCATGTGTATGCGACATTCATTGAGTTAATAAATAAATGGTTCTATAAGAATTTATGTCTCTATTTTCATGGCAAATATTTAGTGTTTGACTCAAAACGTTTTAAAAGGAATTAAATGCTATTTAAATGTGATTTATTCTTTCTCCTGCCACCACATTCACCGTAGTCGAAACTCCGGAACGTATAAATCATACCCAAACCGAGATAAATCCCATAGAGTAGTTTTATTTTATTCGCGAATTATTTTAAAATTCACATCTATCAATAGAATATATTCAGTTTAAAGAATACCAGTAAAGTAATCGGTTTCAACCGGGGCTCATAAATTTTTGAACACTGTAAGCTAAACGAGGGAAATATGCAAATTAATATACAATAGCTCACATATTATATTTTTATTCCCAAACCTTACTTCTGTGATGTTTTATTCCTACCGTAAGTTTTCTTTTCAGGACCTATTCGCGAAATGATTACTTAGTACTTTTAAAAAGACTTATTTTTTAATTTATTAACTAGATTATGCCCGCGTGGATGTCAGCGTTAAGTACAGCGATGCACTAAAATGTATTTTAATACGAGAACGGTGAGATAGAGAAGATAATTATTAGAATTATTAAAGAGAATCATACACAGGGGAACGAAGCTTATTCTAGAAATGTAACTACAAATGGAAGTGTCTTTTGGGAGCCATTTCGTTTTCATAAGGATACGAAGATATAAGCGCAGTGCAATTAAAATTGTAACTAATTAATTTCAATGGATATTACGGATACGTGCTGTCTGCTTATTTAATTCAATGTTTATTTTATATTCTTAATATTTCAGAAGATATATTTAATCTAAACTGACAGGATGTCTATTCTTTAGTTCATCCAAACTAATTTTCATCAATATTAACTGATTCACCTACGATTTTTTCGAAATAATGGCATTTAACGACTTGGTTTGGCCTTTTCACTACGCTTAACTTATAGCCACTGAGAGTAGAGTGTCGCTGTCAAACGGTTAAGCCTTTGATACTCCGACGAACAAGTATAAACCGATAGAGTAGGAAAATCACCAAATAGCGGACGTAGTGAAATCTAAATATATTATGTACAGAATAGAAAACAATACTAATATATAAAGCTGAAGAATTTGTTTCTTAGTTTGTTTGAACGCGCTAATCTCTGGAACTACAAGTGGGATTTGAAAAATTATTTTTGTGTCAAGCATTACATTACAATCTTGACGCGGGCGAAATGCGGGCACAGATAGTAAAACAATAAAACGTAAAAACAAACTGAAGTTAGATCAGTCAGTGTTTTTATCACAAGAAGTAGGCCTAGGATAAGGACGTTATGTGATTTATCTGAGAAGTAGAGGATAAGGATAACTGACGACTTCCTAAATCCATTTGGTAGATTTGGCGAAGCTAATTGAGAAGCGATAGACCGATCCGTCGAAGACGCCGTATCTTAGACGCCCACATTTATTATGCCACTTTGCGTATAATAGTACAGATACATTGTAGAGAAAGCTTAGTGGTTAATGTGTGGTGTCAAATAGAGAAATAGTAGTAAAATTAATTCTAAAGATTTATTTATATAAAAGTGAACAATAGGAAATGTCTTAAGTTTTAATTTGATTTAAATTGTTCAATGAATAATTCTATTTTTATTTCTTTTGAATCGATAATAAATCTGTCAATTGACTCATGAAATTATGAAGTTATAATGTGTATTGGTCACACAGAATATATGAAGGACTTTTTCGGTGGGTTCGTTAAATTACTGTTTTACTAGCTTCATCAGGCCATATATCACCAAAACTTTTATGGAATTTTATTCCCATCAAAGCCCCGAGAAAGTCTGACGAGTTTTAAAAGACGTTATCTTTAATGGCCGACATTTTAAGAGGTTTTGGGCCTCATTCGCCCCGAAAGTTTTCATGCGAGACCTAGTTGAATCACTTGACACCTACATTTCTTATGCTTGCTCCCATTTTGTCACCCACTTCTTTTATATTGGTAATAAATTTTCGTGAATGCAATACATCTGAAAATACTTACCATTAGATAAGTAAGACAACATTTTTAGATTTTATGAATGGGGATACGGCCAATGGAGGCAACGGGAATACACCTAATTTTCACTGTTTATTTATTTATTTATTTGTTTATAACAAAATTCTTACAACATTCTTATGATTATTATTATTGCAGTATTTTGTTTTGTGTCTAATATAATTTAGC
>DWQK01004396.1:0-10474 GCA_018231225.1 Noctuana stator
ACCGCAGAATCTCCGGGTTGTCGGAGACTGGCCTGCGGAGTTCGTTGAGCTCTCTGCCGGGTTAACATGTGATTAATGTCAATTTTGTATCATTTTCCTGAAATATATGGATAGGTATCTGACGAGAAACCAACAATTAAAGCCTTCGTTCCTTTAATTCCATTAAGCAACGAAGTTTGTCGAGGATTATGTTGTTTGAGGCATATTAATAATGAGACTCGCAATATAACTGGCTGGCATAAATGAATCCTTTATCTTTTACGAAGAGCTGCAAATTCTAAACCATTTATCGATCTAAAATTAAACTGTTTAGCTACATAATACCTATATGTCGTGGCCCGAATTGCGGAATGACTTAGTAGGCATGTTTAACAAGCAAGCTATAACATCTTTAGTTCTTACGGGCTATTTTCGCCCAGGCGAACCTGCAATTACTTGAGGGTTACTATGTATTACCATTACCTGCTTAGCTGTGCAGAGACCAGGTTGCTATATGGAGCATATTTGGCCGGGCTGGCGTACATGAGGCAGATGAGCTGTTCTCGGCATGCTTCTAACTTCACATTGCTTAGGCTCTGCCCACCGATCTGGACGCTGCTGTCCTCAGTCTCTGATGGAGCTAGACCTGGGATATCAAAAGTGTCTAAATACATTAGCGGAAAAGCTGCTTAGAAACTAAAATCTTGGACTGGATAATTATAACTCGTGTAACGAGTTAACGACACGTTGCGCACGTACTTGATGCAAATTTAAAAATTATGAGGTTTTCTCATGGATGCCATTGAATAGTAAGTGAACTAAACTAAAATGGGACTACATATAAGCACCAGCTTTCAAATAAAAAAGGAATCTTTTAAATAAGTTCATTCAGTCAGAAGTTACGTGGTAGCAAACATTTAAAAAAATTAAAAGAAGAAAACATTTAAAAAATTTCCTACTTTTTTTAAATTGGTTAGAAAGTACTAAGTAGTAGCGCGCTGCGCCCCGGTGCTAGTGTGGATCGCAAGCGATCACATTGTTAAGCAACGTCGGGCGCGGCCGATACTCGGATAGGTGACCGCTAGTGGCAAAGTTCATGCGCGCTTCCATGCTTCGGAGGGCACGTTAAGCTGTCGGTCCCGGTTGTTATCGAAAGGTAACAGTCGCTAAACCTAGTCGGAGGCCTTTTGGGCGGTTTGACAACGTCCGACACGGGTTGGCCACTAACCCGTATCTCTGCCAATCCGCATTGGAGCAGCGTGGTGGAGTATGCTCCAGGCCTTTCCCGGTTGAGGGAAGAGACCCTTTCCCAGCAGTGGGACATAAAAAGGGATGAAGGCAAGTTGTTAATGAAATAGAACTAGGAGCACTGAAAATGCTCAAGAAATTAATAGTTGTTATACTAAATGACCAAAATCGAAGATTCTTTAGGTGATTTGACTCGCTTATTTAAGATAAAAAAATATCCAATAATATAAACTCATATCAACACATGAATATCACAGTTAATATGAAGAAGCAACAGTTATATATTTACTCATGAGAGAGATTAATATCTCTCGGCCGATTTTAATAAAATATTTTCCAGAACCTCATAATAATCGTCCGCGAGTTTCACGCAGAATATTCAACGTGGCATACAGATAGGGATGGGACCGCGTCGTAGCTGTATTCGAAATTTAAAATTTAAATTAATCGTATTCGTCCTACATCGTGTTTGAAAATTGTGACGAATGTTAGAGACGGGTGTTTCTGTGATTAAGCTATTAAATATTTATAAATAACTTAGAAAAATAAAGCTTAATCATATTAGACGCTCTAAGGACAGTCTTTAGTTACTGAAGTTTGTTAACAAATAGCTTATTGGCAACGGTGATCACTTGCATCACGCAATCCGTCTGCTTGTTTTTTAGGCTTAGATATTTAAAAAAATTACACTTTAATATTACATTGCAAGCTGTAGGTAGTGTACATGATGTATATAGTTTTACTGTTAGCTTTTAATTTTCTTTAAAGACTTAGTATCACGTAAAACGATAAATAAACTCACAATTGTTCTACAATGGAACATAATTATTTTTTGAATGGATAGCAGACGAGATTGCAATCCACCTGGAGTTAAGCAGGGAGAGATAAAATTGAGACAGGTCCAGCAGTGAGCCGTAAAAAGCAAATGATATATGTGTATTCGTATTCATCACTAATGACAGATAAGAATACGCGAGCATCATTAACGTCCCAACACTAGTAGAAAGTGCGAGAAAAGAAAAAAAGAGCATTTGATTGAACCAGCAATTGAAATTGGGTTTCAGCAACGGATCAATCCCAAATCTTAGTATTGAGCCCGTAATGAGTTTTGTGAGTTTTCAGAGTTTCCCAATATTTAAAGGTATCCAATAAAAGTTATAATAATCTCTGATATTTCGCCAATAATTAGTTTGTTTTCGAGTATTAGGTAGGTAGGGTTGGCACTTTTTTTGGAAAGGTAAAATAGTTTTTATTTAAAACATTGCCAAAAACTTTTTGTAAATTCAAGGTGAATGCATTTCGTTCTGAAATTCCCAATGCTGCGTTGCGGTTGTGTCCAAATCATAGCCATTTAAAAAAGCTCAACAACGTAATTACGAATGAAAATATAGTATTATAATAAAGGTAGGCAACCCTATAGTTAGGTGGGTTGTTTTGCGGTGTTTCGTAAAAAAATGATCTCTCGCAGGAGGAAATTTTCGTAATTTAACTGGACTCGAATTTTATATCAGGTACTTAGTAAGTTTTATTTGTGTTTAAGATTACATCAAAAATTTGCTGTAATTTGTGGCGATCGATATTCTTGAGTCAAGTAGTTAAGAATAGGTATTATTTCTGGCTTTAAACAGTTGTAGGAAGCCGATATTTGAGTTAACGAGTATAGTAAAACACAGTACCATGAGCGACCATTAGTATTATGATTTAATCTATACTAATACATAATCCTGAAGAGTTTGTTTGTTTGTTTGTTTGAACGCGCTAATCTCTGGAACTACAAGTCGGATTTGAAAAAATCTTTTTAAGTATGACAGCTACATTAATGAGGAAGGTTATAGGCTATGAAGCATTACGTCACAATTCTTAACGCGGTTGAAACCGCAGGGCACAGCTAATCTGTAATATAATATATTATATTAATACTGTTTTATCGTGTTATTTGAAATTCCATCTACCTACATTTGCACTTTCTTTTACACAGAAGAAAATAAATATTTCATTATAAACCTAACTCAAATTACATACGTTTGAAATGTACAAAATAATTTCTAGGAAATGCACCTCAACGTTCATTAGAAACAACTTTCAATCGAACTTAAAACTTATTCTATATTGCACAAAGTTCAAATTAACCGAGAGCAAGAACATAGCAATACGGCTAAGTATTCCTTGTTTAATGTTTAAACGATTTAAAACTTTATTTACAGTCCACTAAAGTTTACAATAAAAACCTCACAATAAAAGCTGGATTAGTGCTATTTGAATCAAGGAATTTTGAGACTTCACGCTATGGAAATAAGGTTGAAATTAATTACCAAGTCGCGCGAAGATGCCATCTAGCCGGGACAACAAAGGCGAATAGAAGGGATCGTAATTACTTAAGATCATGGAAGACGCTGGAATCTTCTGGAATATCTGGAATAGAGTTAAAGAAAATGTTTGATAAATAAATACAGTCTGTTTGATAAATAGGTTTCTAATAAAGCTCCTTATTACGGTTGAACACATTTGCCTTTAAGAGAACCATTTTAATCCAATTAATGGTTTATAGTATTTTGTCATGGCAATTCATTTCAACTGTTGTATTTTGAGACATAAGAATCAAAATTATGTTTCTGTACCATTGGTGTACTAAAAAGAACTAGATTCAAAGTCCCATACAGATCTTAGTACAGAGTATACATTATTTTAATGCGCAGACAAATCAATAGAAAAACAATAATAAGATACGTAATTGGTACATAAATATCTAGTAAAATACATCAATATTGATTTGAAAAGCTAACACAATTCGTCTGTTTGCTGTTGAGTTATTCCTTTGATAGAATTCGTCAAAGGCCTTAGGTCTGAAGTAATCCTTATAATTAAAGCGCTTTTTGAAGATATGTCCTTGTCTAGGAGACCTTGTACTAGTTTTATAGCAGCCGAGTAATTTAGCTTGAAAATAGATTGAAAAGTTACTTTCGACGTAGCCCACTCTTACTGCAGAGTTACGATTTGGTGTTTTGTGCAGTTCGCTCGTGGAGGGAACACTAGCTTTGAAATATGGCGTTATTAAGCCTGCGGTGGTACCTCCCGGATGAACCGTCCAGGTTCTACCGGCTACTCCTGATAAAATTGATATTACAGTACCTTGTAATTGTTGCTAGTCATCTGACTTTTGTAGTAACTATTCTTCGATGGCAGATATGACACTGCCTGTCCGCCGGCACCAAATCTGAAATTACATAAAAGTTGGAAAATTATGAAAATTCTAGAAATTAATTCCCATTCAAAAGGCTATCTCTTTTACTAGACGTCTACCGGGTCTTCTATTTTGTAATAAAGTAATATGGGCACTCCATTCCTATTTATGAACAAGACAATCATTGTGAGAAATAGTACATAAATTAATTTGATCACTTATTATTTTGAAACACCTCCTCTATTTCAGCAGAGACGCGTAACTTTTTATCAATTACGAATACGTATTTTCCAATTAATAACACCAACGCTTCATTTTTATCGCTAATTTAATAATTTCATGCCAATAAAACAAATCCACGAATTGTAATAGGATTTTTTACTGCCAGTTACCCAGTCTAACATCCGGCTGTGGATTCAATTGTCGAACAGCGCGCTATGCAAATTATATTAAAACGTTGACAATTGTGATGTGAATGACGTCACTGATTCTATTAAAAACGAGAATTATTTGGAAGTATTTGTGGCATAAGTTGGTATATAGGTCGATAGTGTATTAGTTTTGGAAGCGGTTAATTAAAGGAAGTGTTCCACTAATGCTGACAAAGTTGAAAACAAAAGTGAACAACTGAAATACAACGCAAACACTTCACTGATGCTAATGGATACTCTACATCTTGCAACTGGAAACTAAGTTAGAGCTAATGCGGGATTTGATTACGACGCAAGTTTCAGGCTTGAATCTAGAAGTGTTTTATGATAGAAATTGTTGGTTTTAAGAATTTTCTTCGGTAAGATTTTCTTAACGTATTTTGCGATAAAAGGAAGTATAAATTCATTGTTATTTTTTATCATTTTAACCCAAGTGTGACTGAAATGTGCCCCTGAATAAGTTAAATTAATACAAGAAAACAAATCTAGAAATGCCTATAATAATATAGGCTATTTAGATTTTTTTTATTACATTATACGTTTTATTATGAGTATATTACGAGTATATTAATCATTTCACGATTCAATCAGAATTAAATTTGGAGTCAAACACCAAACGCGATAACAACAGACAATGAAATGACGATGGAGATTTAATTTGTGACGATGAAGCCATTTCTGGCAATAAGCAAATTGGATGGCATTATCGAATCAAAGTCTTTTGTCCGTTTTAACTCAATCGAATTTTGTTTGGAGGCAATTTTCTTATTTGCAAGTCAACTTCGAGATGGGTTATCGTTGAGTTGGTGCGAAATAATTCTGTATTACTTTTGCGTCATGAAAAGGATTTCATATACATTTAGTTGGTATTTTGTGTCACGTAAGTAATGGAAAATTCTATGGACATGTAATTTTAATTATAAAATGCTTTGATTTGATTAAAAATGATTTATTGAGGTTTTATCTTACTTACGATTGACTGTACTATTCTTTCGAGATAAGAGTACTTGATACTTATTATTTAATCTGTATTATATTATAATTATTAGGAGTCTTTCAGAGTTTTATTTTGCTTATTCAAAAGCTGAATAGAATAACTCAGTCAAAATATGAAAATAAAGTAAATATTGTACTATTTTTTTTGCCAAACTTTTGTTTTCAAATTTCAAATGTTCTTTAGAATTTAAAATCACTTACAATATATCAACATCTTATTGTCATAAGTTCTGTTACTTACCTCGACATATCAACATTAGCTAAATCATTGGCGTCATTAGAATCTTCCATGTTCCCATACATCCCGTCTTGAGGGTACATGTATGACCCTGCAGGGTTTGTCTCATATCCCATGAAGTCCTTATTGTCATTGCTGTAACCGTTCTGGTCATCTGCGTTTGCTGGAGGATAGCTAGCTTGACTGGAAGCTGCTGAGAGCTGGGAAATTCCTGCAATAATAAATGACAGAATTATTTGGATGTTGAGATGTGGTCATAATAAACCACCCCTATTTAAGAACTCGTTTAAATTTAAACCATTCTGACACAAAAATATTACATGAATTGTATAACAATAATCTAAAAAATAAAATAAATTGGGTATTTTAATTAACGAAACTACAGAAAATACCTATTCAAAAAATTCAGACATCCTCCTTTTTAAAGTCGGTATAAAATAGACTGGTACGTCCAAATACCAGATCATGAGTATTTAATGTAATTTCTTTAGATTAAACAAGTTCACGAAATGTTCGTGGTATGAAATGATGATAAAATAGTAGACGGAGCTGAACCTTTAATCGAGTAATTTGTAATAAAATATGAACAACCGACCCTTCTATACTATAAAGTGAAGACTATTATTTTAACGCCTGATCCTGACACGATTTAATCAAATTTCTGAAGACTGAAATAAACCCAGGGGTGTAAAATTATGGGTTAAGTAAATTTCCTAAAGTTGGGTTCGTATTCAGAGACAGATGTTAGAGGCATAATTTTATTACGTTAGTCTATTTAAAGGTGCGAGTAAATTAAGGAAGGCCGTATCCTAACTTAAAACTTATCGAATACAATTTGTTTTACAATTATATATTTGAAAGTCAACAATAATGTGATAAGAATATATCAAAAGAATACCCAACGAATTTCCTCATAATTGATAGTAATCTCTGTTTTGTTATATAGACAAGAGTGATTAGTTAACAGATCATCTCTATATCATTACATACAAAAAGATTTGGTGTTGCGATTTGTGATGCCAAAAAAGAATCTATTGATTAAAGCGAAACATTCGCTGGTATCATACTTGGTTTGCTTGGCTTACTTTTAGACCGACAGACTCTATAGATATTCGAATAAATATACCAAAAAATACCGATCATCATAAGTCGGATGGATAATAATATGCTACCCGCATAAGGAAAAAGCCCGAAGAGTAGGTTCAGCGGCTTTTTTGCCGAACGTTTATAGTCAACTTTTAATGTGGAACGCACCATGTGGAAAACAATAAATTCATAAGGCTCAGTATAAGCTCTCAGTGTATATTTACACACTGACAGCTTATACTCTGTGATGCTAAATTGTCTGAGGATTATTCAGAGAATGTTCACATTGTCATGGAAGTTGATGGAACAGAAAACTAAAGTTTGCTAATTCGTGTACGATGATGACGCGCCATTTGTCATTCCAATTATGACGTCACTTGACGTATGGCTGTAATATTAGACCGAGAGCTCTATGATGTATTGAAAATTATTTTTTATTAAATTGACAGCAGAATGATGGAGGTCATTGGTAGTTAGAAGGCAGAAGATTAGTACAAGTGTATAGTATTCTCATTACTTCTAATGTGAAGTAATTTTGACGTATCAATCATGGTATATTTTATTATTCAGGATTATTTAACGAACGAAATCTTATAACAGTATGGTATTAATATATAAAGTATAAACCATCTAACTTTGAACTTTTTCGAATTACTATGTCTGTACAGCCAGATAGCTCTCGTTCTATTCTATGCTTGAAGTAACTTATTATTGACGTTACCTTTTCCGAGAATTTTGCCGAAACTTCCTAAAATACTGGGCAGGAACATTGCCAAGAGAATGCTCTTGAAAACTTGAGCCCCTATCAAGAGAGGCAGGAAGAATTTCTTTAGCCCGAACGCTGTAATGAAAAGATAATACGAAATGTTAAATGAGTGTCAACATAAATTGATTTTAAAAATTCTTGTACATTCTGGCGAAAATTTTGAAAATGTTCCAAGACTGTCTAACTAAGCAATTTCAAATATTTTCCTATTACGATGCCACTATTTGCATGTATCTACTTATGTGACTATATATACTTACATCTGAATCCAACTATTCTTGCTGCTTTGGGTAAATTAATGGATATGATGTGAGTGTCAATAAAGTTCTTGATTTTTTGCAATAACCTGTACTCGTATGTGTATGAGCTAAACAGTGCTCGTCCTTCCATCTCTTCGGTTTTACTTTTCAACTCTTCTAAATCAGCTTTATGAATTGGTTTGACTTCAATACCTTCAACTATTTCGAACTTGTCCTTACTCAAAGCATCATCAACGGCTTTTTCTAATATATGTTGTAATTTTTTTTCCGTATCGTTTGTAAAAACATATTTTTCTGTAAATGTGCTAACGGAATCAAGGAAATCAACTAAAAAACCTTCTGATTTTGCTTCATCATGATCATTTTCATCATCTTCACTCTTACTACTACTAGATTGACAACTATGGCATTGATAAGAATCTACTTTACTATCTAAATTTAGTTCTGTTTTGGTTGAGCTTTCGATTTGATTCGATTTGTCCTTTAGAATAGTTTGACAGTTGCTTTTTACAATGAAAAGAGCTATATACATTAGTACTATAAGGGATTTTTCCGTGAACCTCCATTCTGACCGTCTGTTAAAGGTTGTATCAAACGTTCTTTTGGTGGGGTCCATGTTTTAAACGCTTCTTTCTCAATCCTCATCACTCGGTGCGTAGTTTGTGTTCTATTAAGGAATTTTCTATAGCCTTTGGCAGGGAAATCTGTAACAAATAAGGGGTGATTTAGTTCTGTGAAATTATAAACTTTGAATAGGAAACTGTGAGAACAATGGAGTATTCACATGATTGTGATCAATCGCGGAGAAACGCTTTGTCGCTATCAATTATGTTGTTATGACATTATATTACAATAGTAGGTAGTTGCATTATAATTTTATTCTCGTCTCTGTAGTCTTAACTTTGGGAGGTTTCTTTGTCTAACGTAATATAATAAGCAGAACATTTATACCATGTAACTAGTTCAAAATGGAGTATATTTTTTTCTAGTTTTTTATTTTCTTTGCTCTAAGCTTACGTGTTTCGTATTTTATTTACATAAGAAAGAATGTCATTATTTTTACTTTTAGTTCTTTTGTATGACATCATGTTTGTATTAAATTATTATGGTGAATGTTTTTCACCAATGCAAGTTTCCAGTAACTTCAAGTTACGCGAAACGTGAAACTTTGTTGTTTGTTTCAAACTGATCATTAACAATATCGAGGACAAAGTTTTAGTCGGTCACTAAAGTACAAGTAAAGCTCGCGACCTTATTTTTGACAAAATTAAATGGTAGAGAGTCGAGAGGTTACATCATAGATGTCTCGATATAGATTTCTTTAAGATAATAAAACCATGCTCCTATTAATCTGTAAAAGCGATGTGGATGTGTGTGCGATTAGTAGTTAGATATGCTGCAGCAGATAACTGCTTGCCTACCTTAAATGACCTAATCATTGACATTTACGTCCAACCTCAAATAACGCTTCATACTCATAACCCTTCATACTCACAGCCTCACACTAGGATTCCCTGTGTCGTGGGAACCATGGACACAAACACTCAGACCGGTAACAGACATTAAAATTCATCATTTAAATTTCTGCCCCGCGGGGAACCCGGGACCCTTCGAACGGTAGACTGGTTTGGTAACCACTACACCGTATAAATTGTATTCCTCATGGTACGTAGATGCGTTGCTACATAGCTTACCTACTCACGAGGACGATAAGAATTCGAATAGAGAATTCTCGAGGTCAATAAGAATTCGAATAGAGAAAGTCTCTAAGGAATATCTGGTAACATTAGCGTCAAGAAATCAAATGTAATCTAAGCAACAGAAACTTCGGTAATCCCTTTCCCTTATCCTTGTAAGACGAACCCTTCAAGTCAGCTTAGCACGTTGTCCGAGAGATAAAAACTAATCTTTAACGACAGTGTAATATTTACTGGGGCACATGAAGGATTACGTGTAGGTATCCAATAAGATTACTATGTCATTACATTGCCTAATGTAGCAAATATTATGTGAGTTGGTCGTTAATCTATCCGACCTTCGACAAAGTTGGGGTCAGTTAAGGCAGTGTGCGTTCAAGTGAATTCATCCAAAATAACATTTGAAGTTCGACATACCACTGAAGCTGGAATTGTCACCGCGAATTAATATCCCAGAATCGTTCGTGCAAATTTGAGACGCATTAAACATTATTCAAGTTGAAATGAAAGAGAAGCGCGCATAGCCCCGCTGGTAGTGTGGATCGCAAGCGATCACATTGTTAAGCAACGTCGGGCGCGGTCGGTACTCGGA
>DWQK01004397.1:0-10472 GCA_018231225.1 Noctuana stator
TTAAGGGTGGTCCACCCCTTAGTTTTTATGTTATATGCGGTACGAAGTTCGCGGGGTCAGCTAGGATTATTATTATATTATAATAGTACCTAATGGGCTTAGCTCGAGAACAGGAATACTTCTATTTAATTGTTAATTTTATTAACAATGAGTAATCAGTCAGTGAATACAGAGTAAAAATATATTATCCATCACTACTAGATTTAAGTCTCATAGCCAAGTCATAATATATGATCCTTAATTATATCACATTTATTTTCCGTAAGATGAGCTTTAATTTTTGTACAAAAAAAATTAAATTAAGAATAATGATAATTATATACCTAATATAGATTATAATAAAATAGGCGGTTTAGTTAAATTTACTATGAGATGAGTCATTTAGAGATCTAAAAAAATAAGTTTTTTTTATTAACCTGAAAAATATGTATATACTCTATTATAATAAACATAAAAAATGTATTGAACACATTGGAATCGAAATGTCGCTTAATTTTATAAGGATTTCAAAAAAGTTTCGAAATTAATGAACTTAACTTAAGCACGTTTTTAATACTTAGATTAGCACTCAAGATGTGTACCAATCTTAACTTCAATTTATTAATACGGATCAAAGTTATTTAAAGTATCGAACTTGACGCCAGGTATCTTGAAATTCTTTATTAAATGAAAATCTTTATTAATGAATAAAAAAAATATACTGAGGTGCCAAATTTTACTGTGATATTAATGAAATTTTAGCCGCAAAATTAGTTTTACAAAATGTGCTCACGACAAGTACTCGTTGTTATATGTTCATGTTATATGATATGCTAATACATAAATTACCCAAGTAACCACGGCATAACCTGAATTATTACCTCCAGTTGAATTTTACAACAGCGGCTACATACAATAGGTAAAGGCAGCTAATAAGTAATGTCATAAGTATGTAATAAATAGAGTATGCATAGTACCAATCATATAGAGCTCTATAGTTTTACTAAAATTCGGATTTATGCAAAGTTTTTGGTTATCCGCAAATTAACTTATCAAGAAGATGTACCTACTTTTCTATCTATAAGTCAGAGTGTAAAATCGAGATGACAGATATCTTATTATAAAATAACTCATTTCTTTCCTTAAACTTTGGCAAAGTCGTGGTAAACTAGGAAGCACTTCCTGTATCTATTATGGCAAAAGGGCAAGTTACATCTGTAGCAGAAAACGTAAGTATCTTTGGAGCAAACGTAACATTTGTTTTAAATATCCGTGAATATGTGTTAAGCTGTTATCAACAAGAGTGGGATTCAGAATGGGAATGTTTCTCTGACTGATCTGATCAAGACGAGTTTTCGGAATCTTGAATTAGCTTGTGCGACTTGATCACTGATCTATTAATAGATTCTGGGTCTAAGATCACTATTTTTGCAAACTTTTTAACATTTTGAAGCACTGAGGCTTGTTGACTAGTTGAAGGCGTCTCTCTTGAAGTTATTTGTAATGCCTGAGTGGTTATTACGTTCGAAGTTTCATTGGTAGTATTTGTTTGTGTTACATCATGAGAGACATTGCTAGCCTGTCCTGTTTGGGGCTTTTTGGTAGGAATTTCACTACTTTCTTTAGGTGTCGTTGATGCATCACCGCCATATCGTCTTTTGATACCTGTTTCGCGGCCTTTTCTTTCATACGTCTTTATTATTTTATCTTTAAATATGTCATGCGCCTGCTTTTTTATCGTTGATTCGTCACTATTTAATTTTTTTTGAGCAGGGATCAAACTTTTTGTAGCAGGAGCCTCATTGGTATTTTTGCGTATTATTTTAAATGAAGGAGAGATCAAAGTAGCTTGATCTTTCTGTTGAATATCACTTTCATTAAATGATTGCTTCTCGATCTCTGTAGATGCAATCTCTACTCCACTACGTTTTTGTGTTAAATCAAAACTATACGGTATGTTGATAATTGCCTCGCCGGATTCTTTTCCATAAGTGTTAATTTTTTTGTTACCCAATATGCCACTTGCCCGCTTTATGATTATTGGTGCGACACTTTTTAAACTTTTCGGTTTATTTATAGGTATACTCACATCTTTGTTGAGTGATTTTTGTGTAACGATATCGTTAGATTGATTTGATAACTGTGACACATTACACGGTGTCGTGGTTAGACTCTCAT
Organism: Noctuana stator; assembly: GCA_018231225.1. Taxonomy (NCBI): domain Eukaryota; kingdom Metazoa; phylum Arthropoda; class Insecta; order Lepidoptera; family Hesperiidae; genus Noctuana; species Noctuana stator. The sequence goes on from DWQK01004397.1 coordinate 2,158, forward strand.
TTGTTTTTTTCACATATGGTGACAAATCATTAAGTACCAGTTGATTAGTAGGGGTTTCACTGTTATCTATCAATTGTGGTACATAACTGCTGAATCTCCGAAGTTTAATCTTAGTTTTATCACTTATTTTCAACGATAAAGGAACGCAATTTTTTACGTTTGTGGTTTCGTTTGATCGTTTCGTTTGTGGTGACTCATGAATGCTTAATCTTCTTCCAGCACACACATTACCCATTTGTTTTATAAGCATTGGATTATTACTAGTTACTTGTCTGTCGTTTACGGTATTAAGCTCGTGTTGTGTTTGTAATAGCAAACTGCTCCTAAAACGACTTCTGGTACAGACTCCAATGGGTTCGTTATCTCGCGTTGGAACATTAATGATTAGTTTTTTGACATAGCTCTTATTGGCCTCATTTGCTGATGATGTTATGTCAGTACTACTATGACTTTTTATAAAACTCGCCTTTTCTTCGTTTGCCAGTTTATTACTGCCAATTTTATTTTCAACAGGTATATCTCTGCTTTGACTATTTATATTTTTATTATTATTTACATTACATAAATTTAAAAACATAGGTTTTTCAGTAGCCTCTTTTACTATCTGTGTTGTAGTATCGTTTAATATGTTAACAGAACGAGACTCATCTATTACAATTTTACGTTTTTTGATAGGGAGATCACTATTTTGTCTTATTATAGGTGAGTTGTTGCTTTCTGCCAGCAATGGCATATCACTATTTAATCCTTTATCATTGTCTTTGGTCTTCGTTGTTCTTAATGGCATATTAGTAGCTTTCATGTCGCTGTCTGAGGTCGTTTCTGATGGAATAACAATACACAAAGGACTAGTAATGCATTGTTTCTTTTGCATCGGAAAATTCTTGCTCACTTGTTTACCAATAGGAACATTACTAACTTGTATCTCTGGTGACACCTCTATGAATGAACTCTTATCGGTCAGTACTTCGATGTCTTGCTCCGTATCAGTAGATCCTTTCTTGTTATGAACTTCTGTAACTTCTCGAGTCGTTAGTGCAACATTATTTTTAATTTCCTTTATTTCTTCGCCACTAGCTTTATTATACATAGTTTTCGTTGTTGTTCGTTGCATCTCACTGGTAGATGGTTTTTCGTTCGGGATTTGAATGATTATTTTTACTGGCTTCTCAGTAGTTAAATGTTTTTTTGTATAAGTCTCGCTGGCTTCTTTTGCTAAAATTCCCCCAGTACTACTGGTAGATTGTTTACTTGCAGGGATATTTTTATTTCCTTTTGATAAACGTCTTCCTGTTAAAATTTTATGAGCTTCCTTTACTGGCAATGACTTGTCACTGGTAGAGGGTTTTCCTGTTTGTTTGGATAACGGTAGTACATCGATGCTAAAACGTCTTTTTATGTTGGTTCTGTTTGTTATCCTTGAAATGAGTGGTATATCAAAGTTGGATATGTTTTTGCAATTAACATCACTGGTCTCTTCAGTTACATGTGCATCAGAAGCTTTGATACTAACTTTTGATGTTTCGTTGTCATCTTGTATGTTAAAAGATTCGTCTTTTTTGTTTGCAGTCAATAGCAAATCAGCATCTGGTCGCTTTGTGATAGAAATTTCACTCCTTTGTTTTATCACTATAGGTATATATGAACTTTTTGTCATAGACGCCCTGTTGTCTTGTTGTTTTTGTGAAGACACAATATTTAATTTCTTCTGTTTTTCTGTAACTAGTTCTGTTTTAGACTTTTTCTCCAAAGAACATGATTCTCTTATTTTCTTCTCTTCTCCTATTTTGTCATGTTTTGATAGTACTGTCACTTTAGTTGACTTATTTGGGAAAGAGGTGTCAGTAACTTGTTTTTTTGATAAAGTAAGGTCTCTACTTGATCGACTTGTACTTGGCGACTTGTTAGGCAGATTTTCGGTAGATTTATCACAAACCATTGTTATGGTTTGTTTGTTGTCACTATTTGATCTTTTATTGCTAGCAGACTTACCAGTTGCTTGTGTCAAGTGTACGTCATTTAATAGTTTATTATTATGAATGTTAATGGTCTGGTTCGGAGGATGCGATACTTGTTTTTTGGTATCAATGTTACTGACTCGTTGTTTTTTAAGTGCAGCGTTATTTGTTTCCTTAACAGAAGATTTGCTACCTACCTTTTTAGAATCAACACTTAGTGCCCGGCTCTTAGTACGGGAGCCAGTAGCCTCTTTCATATCGATGCCTTTACCTTTATCAGTAACAATGTCAATATTCGGTTTATTTACTGTTGTCCTATTATTTGAACGTCTCATATCACTATTTTGTTTTATTTCTAGTGTTAAATTACTTTCTGTTTGTTTACTACTAAAAGATTCGCTTGATTCCTTAATAGACGGTGCGACATCACTATTTAAACGTTTCTTAATAACGATGTCACTAACCACTTGTGATTGTGGTGTAGCATCGCTCGTTGTTCGCTTTTTCATAGGAATGTAACTGGATTTTTCTGCTTTTAAACCACAGACGTTTTTGCTAGGAACCTCTTTGCACTGTTTTTCTATTGGAAGCACATTAGTGGCCCTGCTTTCGGGTTTCTTTGTTTGTGATATTTTTATTTTCTTATTAGCAATTACGCTTTCGGATTTAGTTGGTTTTACTTCATCACTGAATAATTTCTGCATTTGGACCTCAATAGATTCTATTTTTTGTGATAAACTACTACTTTTTTTAGTAGTAACATTATTAGTTTTTGGAAATGTCGATGAAACTTCAAATTTTTTAGGTGTCTTGTGTTGAATATCATTACTTGATGGTATCTTGAGAGAAGTGCCAATGATTTCCTCATTGTTTTGTGACGGAATACTTAATCGTACCAACTGTGACTGAGGACCTGTTATTGGCACATTATGCATAAAATCCAATTTTGTAAGAATGATTCTGGCCTCTTTCATAGGTGGTAGCAAATTCCTACTCGACTTTTTCATATCAGAAGTCTCGATTACTTCTGATTTCCTTTTACGTGTCACTTGATTTCTAGTAGTAATTACGCTTGTCTGTTTAAATTGTACTTCTCGACTATCTGATTGTTTTTTAAATTCCGTTTCGCTAGATGGTCTTGTAAGTTCTATAATAGAAGGTAATTGTGCTTTTTCATTTATTTTTTTATCCATATGGATTTCAGTGATACTTTTGGATGGTAATACGTCATGTGAAAAGTGTTTGTTGCCAGAGATTTCGGTAGTTTGCTTAATTTGTGATTCTTCAATAAATGGTTCCATATGTATTGTATTAATTCTTTCTGCCGCTTTAATTACATCATTATTTCTTCCCATTTGTTTCATGATACCTGTTTCGGTGGAATTTTGAGTATGCGATATTACACGTATTAATTGATCATTCTTAGCATTCTTATTTATTAACTGTTTACATAGTGGTACCTCATAAAATAATTCATTCTTGGTAGGAATACTTTTTGGCTGTTCGGCAAGTAACGCAAAAGCGCTATTTAAATGTTCATCAGTAATCCCTCTGACAACGCTCGAAGTGTCAATTGCCTGTTCAATAAGTACGTCATCAGTAACTAATTGATTAAAGGCAATATCACTTGATTGTTTTGCTTGTAAATCACTATTCAATTTCAGACCATCAAGTTTTAATTGTATCTTTGCGTCTATCACACTTTCTTTATTCGTTTGACTTCCATCCTTAATGATCTGGCTACATGTGACGATTTCATTATTTTGATTTTTTTCTGGTAAATACCTAACCAATTTATTCTTTATAATCATCACGTTAGATAGTTTTGTTGAAATAACTTCACCAAAAATTGGCTTTTGAATTTTAATAATTTTACAGGCATTAATAGTTGATAGCGCTCCATCACTACCTAATTCATTTTCGACAGTATTCTCGCTGCTCTGTTTATGTTGTGGTTTATCGGTAAGTGATAAATTACTAATGTTTGCCTCGTTTGTTTCTATTGTTCTTTGTGGTGGATTATCGACTAATATATTTTTTAACGCCTCATTGGTAATTACCGATACCGAGGGTATATTCAGTTGACGACGTTCAAAAGGTGTTTCAGAGGGTTCATATATTAAGGATGATGTATCATACTTTAACATACCTTTGGAAGATGTCTCGCCACTTTCAAATTGTGAATCATTAATTACGTTATCGACACAATCTTCATGTGGCTCATTTGGCTGTGAGAGTTCATTATCAATCGATAAGCATGTGAATGTTGCCTCAGCTGCATCACAAGTTAGTGGTGCCGCATTGTCAATTAATACATTTTTATTGGATGTGTTTATTACAGATGTTGGAATTCCAATTGAATCATTCTCGGCAGAAATCTCGTTGTTTTGTGTTGTAATAGCATTATCAATTACGTTATCGACACAATCTTCATGTGGTTCATTTGGCTGTGAGAGTACATTTTCAATCGATAAGCTTGTAAATGTTGCCTCAGCTGCTTGACAAGTTAGTGGTGCCGCATTGTCAATTAATACGTTGTTGTTGGATGTCTGATCGGATGCGTTTATTACAGATGTTGGAACTCCAATTGAATCATTCTCGGCAAAAGCCTCGTTGTTTTGTGTTGTAAAACCATTATCAATTACGTTATCGACACAATCTTCATGTGGTTCATTTGGCTGTGAGAATACATTATCAATCGATAAGCTTGTAAGTGTTGCCTTAGCTGCTTGACAAGTTAGTGGTGCCGCATTGTCAATTAATACATTGTTATTGGAAGTCTGATCGGATGCGTTTATTACAGGTGTTGGTATTTCAATTAAATCATTCTCGGCAGAAGCGTCGTTGTTTTGTGTTTTCAGTAGTGGACCGTCCTTACCCAAAAGTTTTAGAAGACAGCCAGTCCCACAATCACAAGAATTTTCACAGGACCCTGAATAAAAAAAAATAATGAGATTTAAATCTATCGATTTCGTAACGGATTCCGAAATCAAAAAATGCGAAAACATAAAAAATAATGTTTTAATTGCTTGATAATTCAAATACACATTACATGCAAAGCAGCATTTAAGAAGCGGCAATAATACGAAAAAATAATAGGACTTACATTTAAAAAAATGGATGCTGGAATATACGAAAGCAGGGTATCCCAGGATAAAGTAGATGACGTAAGAATTTATAAAGACAAACCTTCATTTTATATAATATGCATAGATATTGCCAAATTAAAAAAACAATGTTTTTTTTTGTAAAAATTTAGTTTATTTTAGATTTAGTATACATTTGAATAAAGATTGCCAGACACTTATAATAATAAGATCAATGAAGAACACATAAACAAGTAAAATATGGCAGTAAACTCAAAATTGTTTATTGTTAATTAAAAGTCCGGAATAAAATTATCTAAAAATGAAAGAAACATTTATTCAAACCCTAATATATCTCCCGCAGGAAATCCTTACAAACTTCAAAGGCTCATGACAATGGTTAGCCTGTGCGCGTAGAATGACGTTATCCTTACTAACGTGAACGAAGGCTTTACAAACCTTGCTATTTCGGCAAGAGCAGGCGTACCTGAATCCTCCGTTGCGGATCGAACCACTCCTGTAGTAACTATAGTTGTCCAACATTAGTAGCTTTGCGTTCGATGACAGTGTAATGAATTCAGCTGGAAGAAACACTGGAAAACGTCAAAGTAGGTCAGAAAACCTAATATGTCTTAATTACTACTACGTATTCATGTAGCTCTAACTAGCAGCTAGCATATTAGGTGTACAACACGGACTTGTAAAATGTTTTCTGTTACTCTTTATCTGAGATGGTAAGATCACTGCAGGCTTTGAATAATTAATCAAACTTGGGCCGGCCAATCGTAATATGTATATTAAAATGTACTTATATACCTATATAAACTTATAATTTATAATTTTTATATCGACTATATACAAAGTTTGCAGTTTGTGGGTAAGATAAGAGCCGCGATGGCCTAGTTGGTGGTTAATGGGTCGCGGATTTAAATCCCATTAGCGGGGAAGAAAATCGCATCTTTATACCTATTATAATAACAGATTATAGTCGTGAACGATATTTCAAAAAAATGTTTTTTTTTATGATACTTATGAAGTAGCGGACGAGCACGCAGGCCGCCTGGTGTTAAGTGGTCGCTGCCGCCCATGGACATCCACATTCAACCTCAAGCAAGCTCGTGTCCTGCCTGAGGTCGCATGTAGTTGCGCTGCTACCCCGGAGACTGATCGCCTCATGTAAGTGTGGCCGGCAACTGCACCTTTCCACCGAAACACAAATGAATTGCTTCATTCGCTTCACGGCAGACGTGGGTGCAGCGGTGGTACTTCCCCGGTCGAACCATACAATTCTACAACCCACATTAAAAATATCATTAAAATTACAATTTTATATATGTCCCCCCTTTCACTTGTATATATTTGACTGGTTCATGGTTGTGATCCGTGACCGCCAGGAGTATCTCGTCATCCTTGCTGATGTGGACGTAGGCCTTGCACCCCTTGGTCATCAGGCTTGAGCAGCTGTACCTTGAGCCCATTTGTCTGATTTTTCCACTCTTGTAGAAGGAGAACCCATTAAGCATAAGTAAACGGCCGCGCGTGGTCATTATATATTCAGCTAAAATGTGGAACGTACATAAGAACATTAAGAACAACTAATAAATAAGAAGTGTTTCAATTCAGTTATGTGCGTTTATTGTTTTTGAGGGCTGTTTCATCATCTCTTAGTCCTAAGTGACCTACCCTACGTCAGGACACAGTGTTGCGCGCGGGTTGATTGCCATTATATGGAGGGGGGAGAGAGGTTAAACCAAAATGGCGGTCGTCCACCATCTGCACAAAATTGTTACATAAATTTTCTTAAAGTGTGACAAAAATAATGTTACTGCAAATACGGCAACACCAAATAGCCAAGTGAAGTGTTCCCATACAATACCGGATATTAAATAAATAATAAATTAATAATTTGTACCGTAATAACAGAACATGAATATGATACCACGGTAATTAGGTACCGCCACCTTACATTTCCCTTTTCAAAAATGTTAACTGAGTTAAACTGTAGTGTAAGGAAAATAATAAAATCTAGTTTTCTTGTATCAGTGTTTTAATAACTTATTTATTACAAATAAATAAGCAGGCACTCAGTTTCGTGAAAATAAATTATACCTACCGATTCAGCTTTCTGGAAAACATAGAAATATTTTATAAATTTATTTCCCCAATTTTGTTCACATTTAATAAATTATTAAAATAATAAACCTGTCACATAGGGTCATAGAAGTCATTAACAAATGCCAATAAAGAAATATAATTTTAAACTTATTCTTTTATAATTATTTGTCACAATCAATGTACATAAAAACAATAGAATTTAATTTTAATAGACATAATATAATCAAATATCACAAAATTTCTCTTCACTTATTTGTGCTGTGCATAAATAACTACCTATTTAATGGTAATTAGCCGTTTAAAAATGTATTATTATACTAATTACTGATTATGTACACTTTTGAGATTACAATACAAGAAATCTTTATTGCACACCACGTGGACATGCAACGGAAGAATTACAAAGGAAGCAAGATAACACAAGTTACGTATCTCTTCCAGACCAACAAGTTTTCAGATGATTAAGTATATACTTAATATGTTGAGATAAATAGCTTTTCTACCTAATATTTAGATTCAGTTAAAATCAATTAAAGTTATTAACCACAACACAACCCTTTTTATGTGTACCTGGGATGGGTTTCTTCTTAAAGGGGTAAGCATATATCACCACGCTGCTCAAACGTCAATTGGCGAAACTATTTTTAAATCTTTTTTTTATAAAAATCTAGCATATTTACATATTAAAATTTTATATGGACAGCTAACCTAATATGTAGATAATATATACAACAAATTTTGAACTAGCTAAACTGTAAGATCATATTATTATTGAATATTGTTACAGTTTAGGTATTCTAATTATTTGCTTTAAGCCAATCGTCATGACTAATTTAAACTGTTTCCAAAATTATTACCTTCGACTTGAATTAAACCCTTGTTAAAATAAGACACAATTGCAACGTATTTTATATTGATAAATGATGAAATGTTGAAGACTTCACTAAGAAGATCGAAGAATCCTAACTTTCTTTTTCCATATCACTAAGACTTGAAGAGTCCTGAGATAAAATCAAGTCTGATTTGGGTCTCGAAGGAGCGCAGAACTTCACCATTTCTATCAGTTATGTACCTACCTAATTGTATTGAGACCGATTATACTTACCTATAATATTACTAGCTGACTCTGCGATCTTCATATCAGTAAATCTCTATC
>DWQK01004398.1:0-10472 GCA_018231225.1 Noctuana stator
CACTACTTCGAGTATTTCAAATATGACAACAGAAGTATGTTCAATTAAGCAAATTCATCTTTTGTGTCTCTTTTAGATAAGTCAAAATATGCACGGTTAGAGAGAGAGACGAGACTACAAATCACATTCTTAAATCAAATAAATATTTTATTTAGTCCATAGAGTACCAACTACACCGCTTCAAAGTTTAAAACAATACGGAGGGATCACGAGCTGAAGTGCTCTTGATAGAGCGCCCTCTGGTGGCATGTAGAGGTCAAGCGGCTCTTTGCGCCGTGCCCTATCACCTAGTATACTGAAAGGGAGCAAAGTAAGGGTTTGATGACTATGTTATTCGTACTTCGTCTAAGAATAGTTCAAGTATTTTTGCACATAAACATTCTCTTAAGCTATTTACTTTTTTTTTAAATTAATAAAAAAATTAGCAGACAATATATTAACGAAATACAAAAATATGTTGTCTCAAAATTATTTAAGTAATCGTCACCAAATTGCAAAAACGACAAAAATTGCCATAAATGAACTATTGTTTCTAAAACTAAAAAAAATTTAAGAATAACATAGCCCCTAAAATAGGAAATTCAAATTCTTCGTCAAATGGAAACAATTACTTCCCCTTCATTTCCGCACGAGCGTCACGCAATCACGCCCAGCGTGACGTCATCACCAGCAGTGACGCGGTCACCACAAAGGTCTCCCGCAGTGCTGACGATCCCTCGCATCTTACTTTAGGTTACAATTTTATTAAATATTTAGATTAACGGTTAACAGATCACTACAGTACGCAAAACGTCGATCTGAGATTTTATCATAGATTTTCTTACTTAATATGACGTGTTGATGTTTTAGCTTTTACTTCCGTCATAGATTGCATTATTCATCACCATTAACTTCGGTACCGAGCAGCGAGTATCTTTTACAGTCTTGTTAGCCTAGACCCAATACGGAATATAAAATTTAAGTACCCTTTCTCTTTATGGTCCTTCGAGCCGGACGAAACAACGAATAAAATTTACGGTAGAAAAAGACAATTAAAGGAAAACGCCTGACATATTTGACGTGTGGCTACAATTTGCCATAGAAATTATGAATGAATGATTTAAGTCGGAATGCGTCTACATTTAGCGTCGTGATTTGGTTTATTGTTATGACGTCATAAAACATAACGGTTTTGGGAATTGTCATTGGGAAAAGTCGCACATTGTTTCTTTTCGACCATATATATATTAACACAATCATGGTGACCGCGTTAACAGGCTATAAGATGATTTCTTGTCTCAGCTTTTTTCTCTCTATTCCGTGTTAAAAACGTAGATAAATTAAAAATGTAACCTAGCAGGGAGATTGTACAGAAGTCGAGAGTTATTTATAGTCTTAAAGAAACCTTGGAACTCTGTATTCGTGAATTTAATTAATTAAGGCGGATATACTTCAGCATATTAAATTAAGAAGCATTTCTCAGTCCGCCCAGACCAGGATTTTCCTGCAAGAATATTTGAAAGTGTAGGTAAAATTTTTTACAAAAAGGTTTAGTGCTCATAATCTTGCTTTGAAAACATCAAATATAATGTCGTAATAAACCGTCCGTAGCAGGCCAAAGCTGCAGAGCCTCGAATAAAAAATTCAGAACTTAGTTAATGTAAAGCTTTTCTAACTTTTGTTCTATTTTGAGCTTTATTCCTTAAAGAATAAGACAGTTTTCTCTTCTATTTATGTTGTAATGTGTTAGGGTGTTTAATTTTAAGCCTTATCTCTATGAAGATAAGATTTATGAACGATAAAGCTATGTTGGGGTCAGCTCCCCTCCCCTGGGATGAGGTGAGCCCTCCGAGGCGCGTCACCCTCACCTGGCCTTTGAAGATGCCAGCTGTACACCTGCACCGTAAATTTGAAATGTGAGATATCGTAATGGTTATTACACATATTCACTATGTTTTATAGTCAGTAGAACTGGATTCGGCAGTGAAAACATCTCTTATGGGTTTTGCTCTTTGAAAGAGTAATGCATTGAATATACTTGAAGGAATTGTCATGAGATTGTGGAAATTTATGATCAATGCTCGTTCGCTAGACTTACCTACGTTTATTTACGTATAGTTTCAGAAGTATTTACGTATAGTATCAGCAGCTTCATCTCAGCCAACACTAGTAATAACTGACCAACTTAACTGTTTCGTTATTAATTATAGAAGTTTATTTCATTATTAACAATAATAATCAATCAACTGAATACCGACTGCACACTTTGATCGATTAACTATGAAACACCAGCACGCCCTGCCGGTGTGCTCGCTAGGGGGCAGTGCTCCCATAGAAATTGCAATTTCATTTTGTTTTAATACGACTGTTTACCTTCAATATAATCCCGTTAGGATCCCGGGGGCGATTGTAATTACATATTTCATTCGAGTCGCGTCCTTTTTCGCACCGAAATGCTAATATTTTATCCAAACGTTTTTGGGTGAATGAAATAAATTAAGTAAGGAAGATAGTCCGTCTTTTCACAGATTTCAAAAAAGACTCTCAATAAAGGTTAAAGTATGTTAAGTTATAAGACAGTATATTCATTAAGCATTTCTTTTCAACACACATCTTACTGCCTTCAACCCTTCTCTTATCTTATCTTACCCAACACATCTTCTTACGAACCAGTAACTACTGCTAGTCACTACAAGGTTCTACGTTCGGCTGCATGTTTATTTCTTGTATTTAAATAAGTTTTGAAACGCTAGTTGCACTTTAAACATTCAGATAATATGCTGACTTCAACATTCCAAATGTTTCTGCGCATTACAAATATAAATAAGAGAGTATTCTTTATGGATTATTTTATTGTATTTTAATTTATGTAAACTGAGTTTAAGTTACTACTAATTAACCGATTTTTCCCATTCCATCGTCGCTTAAGTAACAAAGAAACACGGTAATTTCCCTTCGTTCATTTAGGTACGTTCGCGTTACCGTAGATATCGTGTAGTTATAGTAGGTATGTGAATTTGTATTTGCAAATTGGTCGCCCTTTGTAATGCTATCTGGAGAGTTGTAATTAGACGAGCTACCAATCGACGAGTGTTCATTTAAACGTTGCAGGATGTTTGGGAGATGAGTGTCTGGTTACCGGGTAGGTTGCTATGGATACCGGTAGGGATCTTCCTATAGACAGGTACGCCGATTAAGATAATTGAATTAAATTGCCTTTCTATCATATTTGTTTTTTTCCTTCCAAAGATTTATATTGTTTCAACTACATTACTGACATAATAAGGTATAACTTTTGTTTTATGCCTTTTTAATAATAATCCCTGTTCTTGACATTTTACAGTAATGGCCGTCTTTCTTGTTTTCTTAATGTTGCCACTGCAAAAGTTGCCATATACAGATTATTATACAATAAATATGAAAACTTATCAGGTGTTGTATTTAATATTATGTATTTTTACATTTTTGAATGCCCGCCAATGTTTAGGGAACCTTACAAAGTAATTTAAGAGAACCCTAACTAGGAATTCATTTTCACCAATTTATTTAATTTTTTAAAAGCGATTTTATGATGTTCGTATCGCCATTTTATTCGTAAAACACAATTACCATAATACCGTTTCAGTATCGTACTCGTATCTACTCGTGCTTCACAGTCGTTTTTAATACAAATATAATGTAAGCTCAAGTTGGACCGCACTACGAACTTCAACATTTAACAGGTCAGTTGAAAAGTGATGTTAACACGCCACGCTTCCCTGAGTGGTTATTTGGCTATCTCGAAATAGATTTAAAGTATATGTTATATAAGCTCAAGGTTTCATTGTTAGGTTTTGCACGGTGCGGTTTTCGCTATCACTAGTATAGGTAGGTACAAGTAAATGAGAAAGTTCGCTTATTGGTTACTTAATAATGTAGAATACATACTTATAGGTAGTACCTATTAGAATTTCGTTAAGGTTAATTAAAATATCAATTGAGCATTATTCCTAGAAAAAACGTCAGCATTAGCGAGCACGCAACATTTCCGAATTTATCGGAACTTTAATGTTACTTCACTTGCGTCAAAATAGAGGGTTTATTTAGTATGTTGCTATAGAATAGGTTTTCTGTTTGTCAACTATAGTCATCCACGATGACATGTGAAGATCCAGTAGCAAGCAAAAGACATCTAAAGGGACACTAGTTCAATTTAAGATTAACTAGTAGATACTAAGATATAAGATACATCTACAGACCCTACCGCAGACATGTTGATTCAACGCTCATCAAACGTTCCAATTACGAACAAATAAACGATAATAAAACAAAAACAATGACGTCACTTTTTTCAATAACAACTCACGATTTAACAAGCAATGCTTGAAGTAACGAGAGCCCTTACTACCCTACGCCGCCCTTGCTCCGCAGTAAGGTGCGTCGTTAAAAACCCTTCGTACTATGCTTCGTTGACATTCAGGGCGCGCCTACGATTTTTACTGAACATTTTCTACTCCACTGGGCTTGCTAACAAGCTTTCACTACATTGGTTTCGTAGAAAAAAGTTTAAACCCCTTATTTATATTAACTTGTGTTTAGAAAAAAGATTATTTTGTTACGAATAATTCGAAATAGCGAAAAACGTAACTGGTTCTCCCCAGTCCAATTATTTCTGGGTTAGTCCCAGAAATAATTGTACGTAATTATTTATCTGTATTAATGGTTACTTATGTACTTATCCAAAAAATATAATTATAATATACATATTCTATTTCTTCCGTTTAGTGTATTGATGTCATGAGGAATAAATTACAAATCTACTGAACTTTTTAAAAAACCGCATTGTATTTTTTTAGCTCATTGATATTCAGGAGTGGTCTGTGATCTTTGCACAAGATTTCCCGCTGTAACGAGACCCTTGTTAAAGATTATCAGCTCGAGGCTCCTACAGATTTTATATTAACGTATTTTATTAGCAAGAAACAGGTATATTTAATATTTGTGCGAGTATATATTCGAGTAATTGGTCGGGAGTAGACGAGTACTTAATCACTAAATTTATCGATCGGAAAAAATTGTTACAAGCCATAATAAATCAAGGTTTGTCATAATTATTTCAAAAGCGTACCGAATATTAAAATAAGAATAATATTCCTACCTACTTCAAACATTTTATAAATCACAAGCTTCAAAAGAAAATTCAGGAGACACGATTAGAAGACCTTTCGTTGAAATATCGAGTTACTGATTGAACGAAATGCCATTTTCATTTGGATTGAAAGCCGAGCGAAGCCTCCGTCTGCGGCTTGATGGTTCCTTTCCAAATTGGATTTGGGCTAAACAAGTCGTTACAGAAGTTGTTCGGAAAATCACCTTCGTGTTTGAGAAGGACGGGTTATTAAGAAAAATATGACCTTGGTTTTAAAAACTTCGCTTTTATTTTTGTCATACAATTGTGTATACAATATACATCCATTCAACTTCTGGCTGACTGTCATTTAAATTTTTCAAATCCATTTTGGGATTTTCTACATTTTGTTGTACACCCTTGGTTGTATTTTCGAGATCAATTGAAATTGAATGCCTGTACATTGAAGTAGGCAAACTACTGACAACTTTACAATACTAGTATTGTATCTCGTAAAAATCCGGTGTTCACTTACTTTAATTTACAAAACTGGTTGGCAGTTTATAATGAAAAATTGTAGAGGCAGCGTAGTTGGATTTGCCCTATTACTGATTTGAGGAGAGCCCTATTAATACTTATGTTACCTACTTAAAAATGTAAAACGAATGACGCAATTTGGAGGAAGAAAAAAAAACAAAGTAACTTTTTGCCTTCATTTTAACCTTTATTTTACACTATCTAATTCAAATTCTTTTGGTTTCGTACGACCCTTACCTACATATAGATATACAATATATATTCTCCCGCCGTAGCATAATAATGACGTTAGATCCTTGTCGGGTCGGGAGGCTGACGTAAATTGGGTTGCGACTAAACAACTCGTAACGATTGCCCCGGACGGGAATTTCTGACGCGTGATTTTGTATAACTTAACAATAATCTGCGTTGACGTAACTTAGATTTCAATGATCGTTTAAAAAAAAGTTTTTAATTTGATTTCATATGTTATCCAGTGCTGTGTTCAAAAGGACTCTGAATCGTCTTTGGAAATGGAAGATCTTGTGTTCGTTGTAATCTCGCGGGATAGAGGAACCATGTCAGCTTACAGAAACAAAGATCGAGTCAAATTCCTTTTGAAACAACCCCCGCCTACCCGCGTGGGCACGCTCCAGCAATTTATAAGGAAATGATAATTAAATGATCATTTCTGTTTGTTGTCAGGTTCCGAAGTCCTATTCGAGAGTCGTGGTGTGGGACAAGGAGTAACAAATAATGAATGAGCGAGACACAGTCCGTTATCACAGCGAGAAGAAAGAAGATAGAAAATAACAGCCCTGCGATCATGTTTATAGGCTATTGTAACGGATAATCGAATTAACTGGCTTCCCGAAAATAACAAAGATGGCGGAGGGACCACAGACAATATGGCAGAAGATAGACAGTTCTGTCATCCCCGTTGTAAACCTGGAGGTGAGAGAAGTAAGGGAAGTGCTATGGGAGAAAATTCAGGAGCCCACCTCCCAGAGGAAGATCATTTTAGTTATAGTATGTATAGCGTTGCTACTAGACAACATGTTGTACATGGTCATCGTGCCCATCATACCAGACTATTTAAGGTACATAGGCGCGTGGGGCGAGGCTGGCTACGACCACGTAGTCACCTTGGCGCCAATAAGGGAAGGAAATAGAACAATTATACCAACGAAAATCATTCCTGCGTCGCATGAAGGGCAAGACTCGGCGACTGGAGTTCTGTTCGCGTCTAAAGCAATAGTCCAGCTAATGATTAACCCCTTTTCCGGTGCCTTAATCGACAGAATTGGATATGACATACCCATGATGATTGGGCTGATAATCATGTTTCTTTCCACGTCGATATTCGCCTGCGGGCGAAGTTATGGAATGTTGTTCTTTGCGAGAAGTCTACAAGGCGTCGGGTCAGCTTTTGCCGATACGTCGGGCTTAGCGATGATCGCAGACCGATTTACTGAAGAAAACGCGCGATCGCAAGCTCTTGGCATCGCCTTGGCATTTATAAGCTTCGGTTGTCTGGTAGCGCCACCCTTCGGGGGTGCTCTGTATCAGTTTGCGGGCAAAGAAGTACCGTTTCTGATTCTTGCATTAATATCACTCATTGATGGATTCATGTTACTGCTCGTGATGAAACCACTCAAAACTCAAATGAAGGAAGCATCGCAACCAAAACCTGCGGGAACACCAATTTGGAAACTTTTCATAGATCCTTATATCGCTGTTTGTGCCGGAGCTCTGATGATGTCAAACGTGGCGTTAGCTTTCCTCGAACCCACAATCTCTCTTTGGATGGAAGATAATCTCACCAAAGATAACTGGAAAATTGGCATGATATGGCTCCCAGCGTTCTTCCCCCACGTATTAGGAGTGGTAATAACAGTAAAGATGGCAAAACAGTATCCACAACATCAATGGCTCATGGCTGCGGGCGGTCTAGCACTGGAAGGCTTGTGTTGCTTCATCATACCGTTTGCAAACTCATATAAAATGTTAATGATACCCATTTGTGGTATTTGCTTCGGTATTGCCCTGATTGACACAGCTCTTCTGCCAACGTTGGGGTACCTGGTAGATGTTCGATACGTATCAGTATACGGCAGCATTTATGCAATCGCTGACATATCATATTCTTTTGCCTACGCCGTTGGCCCAATCATTGCCGGCGAAATCGTTGAAATGATCGGATTTACTGCCCTTAACCTACTTATTGCATTTAGCAACCTGCTATATGCGCCTGTGCTCATGTACCTCAGGCATATTTACGACTTCAAGCCTTTTGAGAATGAGGCCAACATTCTTATGGCAGATCCTCCAGATAAGGAGTATCAGACGTACAGCATGCAAGATCAAAGGCCTGTGAACGGCGAGTTTAAAAACCATTTGGAGTATTCCAGCGCCTCTCAAGGGTCAGTTCAAGAGTCGAACGTCGACGGAGGTGGAGGTTATGAGTATCAGGAAGGGTATCAAAACTACGGGCAACAAGGATACGAGCAGCAAAGCTACGAACAGCAAGGGTACCAGCAAGAGGGATACAGTCAGCAGAGACAGCTTCCAGTGCAGCCGCAGCCGACGGCCAGCAACCCGTTCCGGGCTGGAGGGGCGGCGCCGGCACCAGCGCCTGCAGCAGCACCAGCATCCGCGCCCGCGCCCAACCCAGTCCGGAACCCTTTCCGACAAGGCTTCTAGAGCCACTTGGTGTTGTTGTCTATATTTTTGAATTTACTTGTTGTGTAATTATAAATGTCTTATAGTTAATACTTCGATCACTGATCCGCACATCATCAGCGGTAAGTTGTTTATTGTCTGACTAGATATCTATTAACTAGCTGTGCTTACTGTTTATATCGTAGATTACACAGACTGCTGTCCTGGCATCCGTTTAAAACTACAGATTATTTATCAAATAGATAACGCACACTAGATACTGAAGAATTGTATTAAGACGAATGCTTTGACAGTAGTCGACTGGTTTTATAATCTTGTTGACATTATTGTTCACGTGAAAAGAAAACAAATTGTTTGCATTTACATTCCAATACTACACAGATAGAATATATCATTCCATTTTAAAATAACATTGATTATGACCAAATATTTCATCTCTGACTTTATCTTGACTACTCAAATATTCTAAGATTTTAACAATTAAATGCTAAACTAACGTGTCATGTTTATTATAGAAATATGATATTTGTGCAATTTTCACATCATAATTTTAATATATAATATCATAAACATTTGTGAAATTTCTAAAACTATTCTTTAAGATACACAGTCCGCACATTATTATGGGCCTAAATATTAATTCATTTGAAGAAAAAATTATATTTGCAAGAATATAAGTAATAATAATATCTACCTAATATCAAAGTTTTAGCAGAATTTTTTGAAAAATAACTTCAAATAATGTAAATAATTTACTTTGTGAAACTAAATGAAGATACATTAATTAACGCTATTCAAATGAAAATATTAACATCTCAAAATATTAGCGTTATATTTTTAAACTTACTCTAAGATTTCGGATAAAATTTTCTTCCTACGCTTTCAGCAATATTAGGGTAAGGTTTGCTTCTATTATATCGTAAACTTATATCAATTAATATCAATTAGTACTGTAAGGTAGGATCAACTTGTGATAAAGTTGCAACCAAGGTAACGAAACATATCAGAATCTTTTGATTCATGTAGCTTAAGAATATATAATATAATTTGTACGTATACTTTTCCTAAGTGTACAGTTGTAGTAGATAGTCATAAACTAGTAAGTAATATAATGTGAAATAATTTAATCGTATTTAGCATTTATATGCCATCATTAAATACACTTGAGACGTCATTCGGTGGGAAAATGTTTTTACATATCAAATACATGTATCGATACATATCAAAGTCCAAGGAAATTTTTTAAATATTTTTTGAGTATATTAGTAATTTTACTATATTAATAAATCTATTTCAGTTCCGAAATACTGGAATTTTGAAATAACAGCCCATTTTGATCAACCACTTTATCATTAATTTTTATAAAAATATACTGAAAAATTTCTAATTAAGGGTTCTGGAGAATGAAAAACCAATTAATGAAGGACCAAAAAAAATGTTATTAAAAGAAAGAAATTTTGCATGATGAAAATAATAAATAACGTTTCCACTCACAGCTTCACACTAGGATCCCATGTGTCGTGGTTTCCATGGACAGACAAAAAGACAATTACACGAAAACCTAGACTGGGAAAAGCATTCTAAATTCATCATTCAAATTCCTACACCGCTGGGAATGGGAGTCAGTACCATTCAAATTGGGGACCACATGGTAACCATCAAATCAAACGGACCGTCAAACCCACAAGAACATAAAAAATTAAATATAACAAAGGGAAAATAACAAAATGTGATGAGAAAGTTGTTTTTATGACTCGAACAAAAAGTGTATAAGTTGTTACTAATCGCTTAATTGCAAAACTTATAGAGCGCTACAGAACTATTCGAGACTCTATTGGGAACCATGTAATAGACTTATTTATGTCTTTGAAAGTTATGAGTCACGGGAGACCGACGAAGATTAAGTACACATCCAGTTGGCAGAGACTGAAGGCTCCCAGGGGTAGGTAGCATTCTTACTGCGCGATAGCCAGCTCTGTAGAGTTTGAAAACTAACAGCCAGCTGTACCAGTTGTATGTAGAGCTTTTGTAATGAATAATGTGAGAAAACAAAATGAGAAGTTAGAGAACAGACTATGAGAATTATAGAATTAGTAAGATCGGTATTAAAAATCTTGTGGTTGTAAAATTGGAAATGTAAATCGTTAATTCAATATCTTAAATAAAAATACTGATTTATAACAATCAA
>DWQK01004399.1:0-10471 GCA_018231225.1 Noctuana stator
AGCGGAGGTAATGTGTTGCTTTCCTATAAAATGTACTAATTTGTCCTAAGACCGATGTTGCCAGTTATAGACAGTTCGGACACTACCGCTGTCGCGTTGAGATTAGGTATCATTCCAATTTTGCATCCGATTTTTAAGGCGTGTTAGGTCCTAGCTTTAGAGATAGGTACTCGCAGAGATTTTCAGATTAACTATTAGCGTAAAGTACGTCAGGGTAGCGTCCGAGCGAGTCGTCAGTGTTGCTAGTTTTAGACCCGTTTTGAGGTAGGTATTACGTATACTACGGCTTACAAAGTTTATTAGATAGAGCTTGTTAATAAATGAATAATAATAATAAATTAAAAATACACTAATGTCGGTACTCTGTATCAGAGTGTGCCGGCGCCGATGTTCGATATCTCTTTTTATTTCTATACATACATTTATATTTTTAATGATTGTAATACAAAGATTGCAACTTGTGTTAATCGCCTTGGAATGAATTTGTTTGTTTTGTATAGAGGTGTCGCGTTAAATGGACAAGTGGCAGGACGCGAGGCGCGGCGTGCGCTCGTACGGTTGAAATGCTTTATCATAAATATATTTTAACATCGCACATTATAATAAATTAATCGAAATTGATTATGTTGTTTTATTTAGAACAAAAAACATTTAGTCGATCTGTAATACACTGAAAAAAAAAAGCCTGTGCAGAGCGGAGGAACGGATAAATATTAACCAATAGGATTGCACGACGCCCTGTCCACTAAAGAGGAG
The DNA here is from genome assembly GCA_018231225.1 of Noctuana stator. NCBI lineage: Eukaryota > Metazoa > Arthropoda > Insecta > Lepidoptera > Hesperiidae > Noctuana > Noctuana stator. The sequence goes on from DWQK01004399.1 coordinate 757, forward strand.
CTGAGATTTTGTGCAATCCCATTGGTTAGATTTATCCGTTTCTCCGCTCTGGTGCACAGGCAGCCTAACATACAGAAACAAAAGCCATACCATGGCTCAGTGACAAAAACATAGTACAGATTTTGAATATGGGCCGTGTCGATTTACTTATTGAACCACTGGTTGTGCCAACTATGGGTCGAAAAATAGATTTTACAAAAATGTAACCATCAGTCGGTATTTTTAACCATCAGTCTCCTCAACTGCGGATCAAAAAAACGAGCCCTAATTGCCATTGGAAAAACAATGATACCACTGAATTTTGTTTCCAAGTTATTTTTAATCAGATTTCGTTATAGGGACTTTGTACTAGCATCTTTGAAATGCACAATAAATAAGATGGAAGACAACACATAAATGCTTGGATTCTTTTTGAATCACAGTTAATTTTAGCTACATCTTGAATTTAAACCATGCAAGTTTTTTTATTAATGGGCGAGCGACAATTAAGACGCGTAAAATTTTGTAAGGATTAGCTTACATAATAAGTTTAACTTACAAGTAATGATTACTCATAATAACAATTAAATAAATAAAACACATATCACAGAATCACGAAGATAAATGAACCGATAGCACACACACGTACTCAAATATAACAAATTTTGTTTACATACAATAAATTATGGATGTATCCATGTAACAGACAAAGATGACATGAAATGGTACTACATTCTTTTGGTAGGGGAACAAAGGTGGTAACTTCAAATATTATGAAAAGAAACAATATTTGCTATTTTACCAATGTTCAACTGCTTTTCATATGGTCATGTGACCGTAAACAAGCCACACATCAAGTAACTTTAAGATACATCTCTCTACCATGGATGTATGTAAACTTTCAGTTTGATTTCATTGCAGATCACTTGCACCTATAACTTCTTTAATATTTCAAGATTTCTCTGTTTATAAATGTTAAAATAACTCAATTTCACAATATTCTCTAGGAACATAAAAATGTGAGTTACCTAATTAAATGTTAGGTATCTACCTGAAAACACAATGATAATTTAAAGCTTTTTATTAAATTGAGGGGGTCATACTGGTAACAGATATTTGATTTAACTCCACTGGTCTAGGACTTAAGACACACTAATAAATATTAAAAACCATAATACCTATTAAAGTTCACATACTATTTACACATGAATACTGATTGAGCAAATATCATACAGTAACCTGTGCGTTATTAAGCAGTGAAAAAACATTTCAAATTAGGCTTAACCTTCACTTAAAATAATGTTACATTGTTGCCAATGCATGCCATCTATTGGCAGAAGCACCACAAGCCTGCCTGCAGGCATTTTTGGTAATAATAAAGTTAGAATGTAAAATTCAAACATACATTTAGACACACATAATTGTCATTTCATCAAACATTCACTCAACAATAAAATTTCATAGGTTTTCAAAAATACTATAACTATTTGGTTCAACCCTGTACACACAGTACCAATGCTCATTGACTACATGTTTGTTTTACAATTAGTTTAACATGTTTCAAACATATCGTTTGACACTAATTACAAATAAAACAATATTCACCAAACAAGGTGTCCTTTCCAAATGAGTTAACTTTATAGTCGTTTATGAGAGAACTTAGCACATAATGGAAGTGATTTATTTTAAAATTAAAAACTGTTTCATTTTCTCAAAGATCAAGTTAAAAATTTCTTTTAAATGATATCACCAGTACATAATGAGGTACACACTAACCAACACAATCTTTCAAAGTAGATATTTCATTTGGAATTCTGACAGAACACTTGGTAATAAAATGGAGGAACTGATAACTTCTAATGCTCTAAGTAGTCTTATTTCCAGTAAGAATGGCACCATTGACAGGTCATAGGAAGTCTTCAGGATCGTCTAGCTCCCCAGTGAGGATGTGTGGGTCACCAATAGCCGGTACCATGTGGCTGAACTCACTGGTGGCCCATAGATAAAGATTCAAAGTTCTTTCTGTGCATGTGGCTATAAATCTAAAACAAAAAATACTGATTCATTACACGCTGTTCTATGGTAGGCTATACTACTATTGGCTGTGCTTTAATAAAAATAACTGGTTACTTAATAATCAATAGTGAAGAGAAGAATTAACAGTCTAAATAAGAAATTCATTAGTCCACAATTTTATATATAAATCAAAGGTAAAGTCACTTTATAAAGATGATAAACAAAAACGATAAAAACATTAATATTTAAAAAACTATTTGCATTAATATAAATTAATATTGAAAAACTATGCAATAAATACCACTAGTGATCAATATAGTATGTACTTTGAAATGTTTCATAAAGGTATAGGGCACATCATAGGATCTGCAGTAATCTCTTTACATCTTTACAATCATTAAATAATATTTTTTATTAACTCCATTGATTCTTACCTAACAAAAGGTCTAACATCGCCCTCATTAGCCGCTTGTAAGTGCTGGTAGTACATATGCCTATGTTGTTTCGCGATGATCACAGGTGGGTATCCGGCTTGCATCAACAGAAGATTCATCAGCAATCTGGATGTGCGTCCATTGCCGTCGATGAAGGGATGGATGTGTACTAACTTGTAGTGTGCTAATGCTGCATATCTGTAATTATTGTACAAATGCTCAGTAACTATTTCTTGATATTACAACTACTTCAAAGAACTTTGTTGTTCTTTTGTTGTTTTTTAAATTGTGTTAGATATAAATATGAACAATTAAATAACCTCAGAATGTGCATAACAAGCAAAATTATTTATCAAGTTTTTTTAAACCATCTGTCCTGTTTTTAGTGACAATAACAATAAATAATAACTACGTACTTGATGTAATTTAAATAGAAATGATTTTAATATAATTTTTTGGACGGAGGTGATCATCAAGGCTTGCAAGTTTATTGATTACATTTTAAACTAACAAAACTTACCTAACAGGATGCAGATCCATAGCATCTTCAGAGTTTAACCACTCTAGGAATTGAGCCATAAGCCTCTGAATCTCCGAAGGCCCAGGTGGAATGTGGCCACCGACATACACTTGGGTCCTCCGAAAGTGGCCTCCCTCTACTGGGTCAACATGACCCAATACTCTTTTATGTATTTCTAGTATATCTCCCATTGTGATATCTCGTAATCTGTACAGCAAAGTTGAGTTTATATACTTCATTGCAGCATCCAGACCCAGAATCTCGTTATGCTCATCTATGCTCTTACCAGACACTGCTATTCGTGTCTCCAATATACTTCTTGTTTGTTGCAAGGTCATGGTGTTTCCTTCTATACCAACTGTGTGATAAATGTGTTGAAAGTATGCCTCCTTCTTGGCTCTCCGTAAAGCTGAATTATTCTCTGGTATGGACGACAGTGCATCTCGTTTTTCATCTATCTTTCTTAACATTTCTCTGTCTAAATTCTCCACAATGCTTGCTGTGCGTTGTCTGTTCATCAAGGCCCCTCTGTGGTCCGGATAATTTGTTAATGCCAATGTGTACAGCAGATCTGCCTTCACCACATCTTTTTTCGTATCTTCCAAGAACTCGCCGTAGTGGTTAAGAATGTCTGCGTGTTTCGGTGAGAGAGCGAATGCGTGTTGGAATAATTTTAATGCTTTATCAGTCTTACCAACTTTCTTCATTTCTAAGGCAGCGTTTAGCGACACTACTGCTTCCGAATCGCGAGCCTTGTCGTATGTTTTCGGTAATTGCACTGGTGTTTCGTCTGCTACTGGCTCAAGATAGTTACCGTACAGCCCAGCTGGTATTGGTGAAAATGGCTTCGAATGTCTTACCTCATAACTCAGCAACTTGTGCAAGGATACCAGAACAGCAAAAGTACACACGACACTCGACAATATTAACACCGTTTTGCATTTATCTAAAATCATTTTTGCTTCAAACTGTTTACGGAGACCTAACTTCATGGTTTCAGATTCCTGCGGTCTACCTATGAACAACATGATCGTTTTGATTACTTTTACGCCCACTAACTGATAAAAGCTTTGCGGAATTTCTACTAAATAAATCAGATTTCATGTTGTATTGCAAAGATATTTGGAAACGCTAATAACAAAAAAACACGTATGGCCATCGTCGGGTCGTGACAGGTTGTGACATTTGATTGACACTTGACAGTTTAAATAGAAAGAAAAAGGATTCATTTCAGACGTTATGCGTCAATGCCATTATTTTACTGTCTATGTTTATTCCAAAACACAATATTTCGCGTTTCCCATGTATACCTAAATACCTAAAATATAATTCAAAATCCTAAAGCTGTTAGTATTTGTAGTATTAGCAGTGTTACCAGATTAAAATTATAAACATAAAGACCGTGTTTCAGCTAAAAATACCTTGATTCTACCGTAATTACCGTAACATCTGGTAACACTGATAGTCGTAGACAACGCATAGACAGGACCTGGCAAACACGGCAATCATTAGTGACTGTCATAGTGATATGAATAATAATCCTATCTCTAGGTACCTAATTTAAAAGTACCAAATTTTTTATTTTATATAATTTATTGAATTATATATATTTTTTATTAAATTATATATAATTTATTTGTATCACTGGGCATTATAGTAATGGAAAATAGATGTTAGGAATGGTAAGTAGGTAACTCATAAATAAAAAACACAGTTTTATTCTACATTTGTTTAATTCATCAATACGTTTCTCACGCTCTCGAATAAATAACAAAATCTTACATGATAGCATTCAGATCATCGATAATAAATTTCTATAGATTAAATACCAGTACACTCATTAATACTACAAATTACACTACAAATATGGCCGAATACCAAAGATGTTTCATTGAAAATATTTAGGACATTATCATTTCTATTTGATAATAAAGAAATAATAATTTCTACGAATATTTGGTATGCGGCCACTTTAAGGCATACATAACTAACAAGTAATTAATGTTTCAATTCAATTTGTGAGCCATCAGCCGTGGTGTATTGGCTTTGCTGCTTGATCGCATGCCACTAATTGAGTGCGATCATTTAGAATCTTTACATGTTAAGCTTCGTTTCCATCAAGACGCATAAAGCGATAATACTGCGATTTAACGACCACACTCCGTTTATTACTGACTAGATCTTGCTGCATATTGAGCACCCACATGCAAACAATAAGCAAGACATGAGCGTTCAAAGTATACTTTGTTTATAAAATCCAAATTAGAAAGGTTTAGAAGGCCTATAAATTCGATAATACTAATAAATATTCCCCAAAAAGTTCAAATTTTAACATAATTTGATCATACATAAAATAATGATGATAAGATAACATAAAAATGAAGCATGAATCACATTTACGATAGCTATTTCATTCAATAAAGGAATATACATCGAACGCGCAATCAAAAAAGTTGCTTGCCTCGTAAATTCCTGCATTAAAGAAGGGCTTTTACGATAATTACTCATTGGATTGCAACTTTTAAATCTGTACAAAACTTAATCTACATTAAACATTATTTTATGGCAGTATCGCAGGAATCAGAGAGCAGTCAACTCGAGCTCAGTAGAATCAAGCAGCTTCAAAGATGGGCTTGCTGCAGTCGCTTGTACAAGCTGATGAAACGCGACCATCGTAGGGTCATTGGCAAGAATTCATATGCCATAAACTACTATTATAATATATTAGTTACCTACAAATTAATTCGTTAACGGCTGCAAACGTTTGACTAATTAAAAATTAAATGTGTCTAATGCAGTTTTCTATATAAATTCCTAATCACATCTATAAGCCTTAGTATTTCTTATTTCTATTTATCTACACAATTTTGGAACGAAATACACCTGGCAAACCTGTTTTACTCGAAAACAAATCGTGCGACCAGCGCCTCGCAGACCATTTTTTCCCGTCATAACTCATTCGAAACTGCTAAAGTAAAATAAAACTTTTATGAAACAACAGACTTTACAGCCTGTCGTGGAACTAGTAAATATAATTGCATTAGTGAAATGCGCCCTTAAACGTTCTCGATTCACTTATTTTGCTTTTTCTTTATTTATTTTTTATTCCTTATCGATTTAAGCAATAAATTAATATCGAAGAAAAAAGAAACAAGTTTTGTAAATACATTAAAATTGCACTCACACCGAGACAGTTTAAGTTCTATTATATTAATCAATAATCAGAAAAATAAAGCCCGATTGTTACGGCGTTATAAAAGTACAAAACATTATAAGTTCGTTGTATACATTATTTATTTAAGTCTATTTTACAGATTCGATAAATAGTCGGTGAGTTCCGGTCGAATTTGATCAAGACTCGATTTTAAGTTTTCAGTGTTGCCATTGATCGGGCTTTATTTTCCCGATTTGGCTTTTTAAATTTTTCCCACAATTCTAAATTCGTTTATTGGCACATAGAATCAACCAATATCATGGTGGAGTAGAAGGAGCAACCCAGCGCTATCATAGTGCCCATGGCGATTGTTGAGTGGTATGCGCGGAAGGTTTTCAGGACACGGAGGTATCGCGGACAGTGGGCCAACTCGCCTAGGACTAGACGACCAACCTGCAACAAACGGAAAGTCGGTTACATTGTGCAATATTTTACGCTTAGCGCACGCTTTAATAGGTGAACAAGAACTGGAAAAAGTATATTGGGTTGCCTAAAGTGAAATAAATGTAATTCTAGGCTAGATTGAGTTTGGCTCACAAGTAACGCTCAAAATACTTCGTCTAAATCTTTCTGTATTTGAAAGCTGGTGTATCCAATGCAATTTGGTCCAGTGACAATGACACCCAATAGACAACAAATATTTACTTTGCGTTATGTTCACGACAATTTTGAAGTAAGTTATTCCGTTACGGGAGTTATAATTATTTTTCTCTTTAGAATTGCGCGTCGGCTGCTTGGCCATTTCGCATGGAGAGCTTGGTATAACTATAAAGCATGTGCCTCACCTCTTGGCCCCCGCCCGCGGCTTCCTCCATCTGCGTCTTGAAGTGCTTGGCGCGCAGCATGGGCCGCACCAGCCCCAGCCGCACGTACGCTTCGATGCTGAATACGACTAGCAGCAGCGCTAGCTGCGGACAACGGACACAATTCCTTATTAACACCAAACATGTTTCGCTTCACACTCGCTTCACACTCGCTTCACACTCACAGCCCTAGCCCTGTGTCGTGGGTGCCATTAACACACACAAAGACAAAAACACAAAAACCCAGACCGGTAACATTCTAAATATTCTAAATTCTAAATAAAATCTAAATTCATCATGTAAATTCCTGCTTCGGCTGGGACCGACCCCGGGACCCCTCGAATGGTGGACTGGCGTAGTAACCACTGCACCACATGGGTCGTCAAACACGTACTTTAACATTTTTATTAAGTAATTACATGTCATTGGCTGTAATTGTGAAGGAAAGTATCGTGACAAAACCCAATATAATGTTTGAAGTAGCCATTGTTGTTGAATGCTGTGGAACATTTATTAAGTACTTAGTGTATTATATAGTAGTGTTTAGTGTAGTGTAGTGTAATGGTTATAATGCCAATCCGCCATTCGAAGCGTACCGGGTTCGATTCCCCGCGTTTAAGAAGTTTAAATAATGAATTTATTTGTCTGTTTCGGTCAGGGGGTTTGTGTAATTGTGTTAGTGTGTAACCATGACACTTACGGCAGTTTGGGACTGTTAGTGTGCGTTAACTTTATTATTTTACTTATTGTGACAGTTGAAGTTTTCTATACGTAAACTGCAAACTAATAATTTCATCATTAAATTAATAGTAAAGGTAAAAATCGTTAATGTTTATATAAAATTCCATTAGTGCCAAGGTTATCAAAATTACATTATAATTAGTATTATTTTTAAAATGCAATTTGCGATCTCATAACAGCAGACCAATCATTAATCTAACACTGAATAGAATGGCAACACTGTTATTTGCTTTGCGGTCATGAATTTGCAATGTACTCGTGTCCTACCGCTAGAGTATAAATAGTTAAAATGAGAAATATCGTTTGATAAATTATTGCGATGTATGAAAGTAAGTTTTAATACTTTTTAAAGTGTAAACATGATCAGCCAAGATTTGAACACTAGGTGATTTTGTACCGTCGAGTTTTATCGACCGTTTTTCATGCGTTTAAAATATCGTTATTCGTTTCTCGCCAATTGTGAGACAATTCAACCTTCCACCGGATATTGCTATTAGACCTTGGCGGGAAAGAAACTGAATTCTAAATACAAATTGGCAAAACCTTTTTTGCGAATCTTGACGGCATCGAAAACAATTTGAATTTGAACGCATCCAATCGATCTAGCTAGTTCGGAACGTGACAGTTAGTTATTTATTTTAAATCTTGGAAATTATACAGATTAAAGTGAAATGCTGACTAAGCAAAAAGCTAATATTTAACGATTTTACAACTACATTTGTTGCGTATGCGTGTAATAGGTATATGAAAGATAGCCCGAAATAATTAATATTGCGTATTTAATGATCAAAAGATGCTTTATTGTGCAACGAATTGAAAATTTAAAAATGGAATGAAGAAAAAACAAAACACAATTAAAAATGGAACGCTGCAAGCTTCTTTTTCGTTTGTGGCGTCCCGTGACCGATGGCCAGTATGATATGGCTGCCAGTATCCGTAACAGTTTTAATTACTATAAGGAGCCGATCATGCAAGGTCAATAATCAGTAAACGAATCTAAATAAACGTAGGTATACCTATAAGATAATATGTTAGATACCTGCTTATTTTATCAGTATCAATCGTGACCATTATAATATTAAATAATAATAGTTATCTTTTAACAGGAGTAAGGTTTATGGTTTCCTGTATTTGTCGAGAGATTTATTCTACTTCCTGTAAAGTAACATTAGTTAGGAATAAGGAAACTATACACAGGGAACTACAGACAATATGTGTGTGTCCTTTACAACAATTAAGTATTTAAAATATATATTGATCGTAATTTTAACTTGATACCGGCTGCTTAATCCGTTAATCATTGAGGTCAATGATATCAGTCGAAGTGAAAAGAGCAAGGTAACACTGGCGCCAAGAGGGTTGCCAGCTGTCAGTGCAAAATAATGGGAATATTATTAAATAAATAAAAATGTGGGTTTCCCCGAGGTGTTTTACTTAGGAAATAACAAAAAAATTGTTAAATTTATAATGATTACTTTTTTAATGATTAGTCTAACTTAAATTATATTATTATGCTGGTCATTTGTGAACTTTGAGGATATTTTTTGTTGGACTAAATGTTGTAAAATCAAAATAGTACCTAACATGTTTGATTCATTACTGTGGCAAAAATATGAGTTAAACAGTAACAGGTAAAGTATAATTACAGGATTGTATATCCCACTCTGATAGTTGGTCACCCTACAAGCGATTCGAAAAACAGATTAAATAAATTAAGAAAGCCTATAATTAATGTACAGCAATTAGTACCAGCTGAATATATTTTGCGTGTAAATGACAGCGAATGACGTAAAATATTGTTGTATTCAATGGTAATAAATTGTTAAGATTTTTAACCTTACATTGTCGGAATCAAGCAGCTGCCCTCCCCCGCCCCCGCCCCCGTACGGCTGTGATGTCATACACAACCACAGAATAAAGCTCCTACAAATAAACATCTTAATATATATAAATGACGTGTCACAGTGTTTGTCCGCGATGGACTCCTAAACTACTTAACCGATTTAAC